>CM033396.1:34256502-34449034 GCA_019426215.1 Buddleja alternifolia
CCTTTTAATTGAATAATTTCACTCTCAAGCGATTGGTTCTTCTCAATGCACTGTTGCTGAACTTGCAACTCTGCTTTGAGCGTTACTTTATCTTGTGAGTGATGAGATAATAGCGAGATCCTTTTGATATATTTTGGCGGCTTCTTGACATTCATTGTAGTATTCTTTAACTTTGTCAAGTAATTCATCATAAGAGAGAGGAATAGATAATTCATTGATTACCTCAGGCGACGCTTCATCATCTCTGGCCATGAGACATATGAGCGCTGAGTCATCTAATGGCTCATCATCATCGCTACTCTCTTCTGATGATTCTAAATCTTCAGGTACGGATGCTGGTTCTGATTCCGCTAGCAAATCTTGTTGACGAAGGTTGCTCCTGAATTGGTTTCTATCCAAGTAATCCTGCCTTGAGGGCTTGGATACGTTTGGATAAGGACAATTTACCTGGTAGTGCCCTGGTTTCCTGCAATTGTAACAAAGATTAGTTTTCATCTTTTGTTCATTTGTTAACCTTGCAATGTGTGGTTTTGAGACCACTGGAGCTGAGAGATTTTGAATAGACGTTTGATACTGAACAGGCGCTAGAGGTGAAGGAATAGAATATTGAGGGGCTTGAAGTTGTTGTTGCATCGGAGAAGGCGCTTGATATGAGCTTTGTCCTTGATTATTGAAACCTTTTCCTTTCTTTTCATACTCAAGAACTTTCTGAATCTATTCAGCAAAGCCAATTCCTCTTCTTCATTGATATCTAAATTCTTTCCTTTATTGCCCGATTTGCCTTTGATTGATGCTATAAGCGCTCCAGATTCAATCACCGAACTACTCACAACATCACTAGCAGAATTCAACTCGAACTCAAATGCTTTGAGCTCTGAAAAGACGTCTTCTGGAGTTAGGAGATCCAGCATATTTGATTCTCTTATAGCAGTTGTCTTCACAGGAATTTACTTGGTAAACTTCTAAAGATCTTAACCACCATTTCTCGATTCTGCAAATCCATTCCCAACGATGTAAGTGCTGTAACTAGAGCTGTAAATTTTATATCTAATTGCTCTAAAGTTTCATTGGGTAGCATCTTAAATCCGTTAAACTTTTCCTTGGCAATGGAAAGTTTGTTTTCTTTGATCTGAGCTGAACCACCACAAATTGTAGCCAACTTATCCCATATTTCTTTAGTGGTTTTGCAAGACTTGATCTTATTAAATAAGTTGTCATTATCACCAATAGCCGTATATAGAGCGTTACGACCAACATTGTCCAAATTAGCTCTTCGACGCTCATCTAGAGACCATTCTTGTTTTGGTTTCTCAACGTAACCATCGGGAGTTTCTTCCGTGGCTCCAGGCGCTCTTGTGATAACTTTAATATTTTGATTGGCCCATCTGAAATAATATCACACATGTCATCATCACATGAATAGAGATATGTAAATGCTTTGACTTTCCATGTGTCAAAATTTGACTCAGTTAGTTTGGGAATTTTAGCAAATGCCATGTTTAAAATCTAAAGCAACTAAGTTTGAAAAAGGATCTAAACAAGCAGTTATGCTTGAAAATTTTAAAATTTCAATTTTAACCACTCTGATACCACTTGTTAGTCCCAAGTGGCACACGAAAGGGTCTAGAAGGGGGGGTTGAATAGACCCTGAAGTCTTTTCGACTTCAAAAGATTCGTATTAAAAAGGATTTTGGACGCTTGGAAAGTAGACGCTTGAAATGTCTAACGCTTGACTTAAGCGTTCATTTAAAATATAGGCGCTATGGCGAAGCGTCTAACGAAGACTATTTTTAGAAAGTTAACTTAGATTTCAAGACTTGAATACTACAACCAAGTAGGTTTGAGCGTTCACTTCTTTGATCAGTGTTAGCACAGAGGAATAATAATTTTTTTTTAGTCTTCTCTTTGAAAGCTTTAGCGTCACAGAAAGTGTATTTAGTTGCTTAGCGTTTGATTAAGTTTTACTTTATCAGATTATGATATGACAATATGAATGCTGAAAGTAAAGTAAAGAACAGTATTTGTAAGGTTCGTTGGGTGGTGTAATCCCAACTACGTCCTTCTTCTCCTCGAACACTTGGAGGCAATCCACTAAAATGATTCTCAAAGAATCACACAGAATCTTCTACAAATTAGGGAGAGATGGATGTCGATGACTTGAGCTCCTTGATCACACAGATTTCTGCTCCAAATCACTTCAATCCCCTTGCTTCTTTCACCAAGAAATATGGCAAGTATCCAACTTCGACTTCACACAGATCGCGAGGCTTGGATAAGGGGTTTTCTAAAAGGTTTGTTTGATTTTGATAAAGTTCAAACAACTAGGAATATCTCAGTAGTAATGTGGGTTTCTCCGAAAAGAATGTTTGAGATATTGGGTTGACTGTCTCAGGATTTGAAGAAAAGCAAAGAGAATATTTTCTTGAAAGTTTTGGCTTTTCTGAGATTGTAAGGAATGAGACTTCAATGCAACAGCAATTCGACTTGATAATTGTTCTCTATATTTGGCTTGTTGTTGAAGTCCTATTTATAGGCATTCTTGGAAAAAGTGTTCGTTTGACACATGCAAGGGCGCGTGTCTCTCACTTCCGCGAGTGAACAACTTTTGTCCTTTTTCCTAAAAATCTGCTGCACAAAAGTTGGTGCTGCAGTCTTTGAATAGTTGACAGTCCAATAGGGTGGCTTCTCCATACGTCTGAAAGTGCTTATCACATTTAATGCTCTTATCAGCATTTAATGCATTTGAATTAAATGCCCATTGGCATTTAATGCATTTGAGAATATTTGCATTAAACTCCTTCTGGATTTTTAGAAATAGATTCAGGTGAAATCAGTCATTGATAGACGCTTATTCAATCCTTGAATTACTTCGATCCATAAGGTGACGCTTGGAATAGCTGGTCATTCTAGACGCTTGGAGTCTTCATCTTTATTCAGACTTCAAGCGCTTGAGTCTTCAAACTATACTTCTGATAAACTCACCCAAAACATATCAGGCGCTTAGTCTAAGACAGCTTAACCTAACAATCTAAAATAAGAAAAAGCAAAGCCTATTACAAATCTAACACTTCAAAGCTGAAAAACAAACTTACATATTTTGGGGTCTAACAAAAAAATCCTAATTGTCATCATCAAAACATCTAACATGAAATTCCTAACAAATGTACTATTCTATTTGTTTAGATATGGTAAAGGGGCACAGTCAATACTTGTTTGTCTATTAGTTTTGACTTCTTCTCTTCAGCTGCGGGGTAGAGCAGTTTGGTAGCTCGCAAGGCTCATAACCTTGAGGTCACAAGTTCAAATCCTGTCTCCGCAACATTTTTTTTTATCCAAAAATTGGAGGTTTGGCCTGTTAACTAATAGTTAATTAACACCCCCCCCCCCCCGGCGAATTAAGGCGAACGGCGTGGTAGTGGTGCCAACCAGGGGAAGAGTTAAAAATGAATAATACAAGAGTACACAGGTGTGTATAAGTAGAGATAAAATGTAACCCTAGCTATACAATGGGCCGAACTATATACATATTAACATATACACTAACATATTTTATTACATATTAAGTTACAATAATAATAGCTTACAACCGCTTATATTTGGACAATTAGAAGCTAAAAATGTATTTGGAAATATCTCAAAATAGATTATTTCCAGTTATAGTTTATACATGGATACATGTACGAGGATATGGATACAATACGACACATATACGAAATCTGACAAATTTTAAATTTTAGGATATTTGTATGTATATGGATGTATAATATTCAGAAATGAATTTGATTATGGATTTTTTGATATAAATAAAATCTTGTCTAGGTTTTTAAATTTCTTTGTTAATTGTTTAACTTTTAATTTTGACAAAAGGTCGAAAACATCATCTCTTCTCCTATTTCAGCCCTAAAAGGATTTTATAATACTGAAAAAAATAATGTTTGATATTCAAAGTGTGTCAGATATTTTAAATTTTGTATCGGATACGATATCCAAAATTTTTCTTTTTATTTCTCGACATTTAGAAAAAGTGTTTCGGACACGAGATTCGAAAATACCTAAATAAGATACGATTTTGATATAAATACAATACTACACTCAATTTCTTTTTAAAGAATCCGTACGTCATAGGTTATAATTTAATAATCACTAAATATTAGTGCTTGCATACAATCCTTAAATTTCAAAAATAAAATAAAATACAATCCTTAAATTTCATTAAAAAAAAAAAAACAAACTCCTTAAATTGGACTAAAGGGCCAATAGTTGCACATATATCAAGAAATAAAAACAAACAATCCCTTTTTAAGTTGTAGTAATCAATTCTAAAACGATCAGCAAAAAGACAAAACAAGTGAACAGGAAGCTGCCCCCTTCTATTACCATTGCTTCGTTTTCTTGCCCAACACTCTCTCTCTCTCTCTCTCTCTCTCTCTCTTCGCAACATCAATGATTAGCCGCCGTTGATCAACCGCCGGAGCAGTTTTTCGCCGCCAGTGTAAGTATCATCACCTCCGCCTCAGTCACCACGCCTCTCACTCTCCCAGCTACTACTCAAAATCAAAATTACATTTTCGTTTCACTCTCTAGGGTTCTAATCTGCTACACATTTCAACCACCCTACCACAATGCACTTCCCAAACCTCACTCACAAACCCCTAATTTCTACTTTACCCTATGTTTCTTCTGAAATTCAACTTATCTAATTAAATTTCAAACCCTAGCTCTAGTAATTGATAGTTTTTGGATCTTCCGAGGTTGAAAAATTCGATGAATTTCAGCGAACCGGACGCTAGACCGGTGCTTGGACCGGCTGGGAACAAAGCCAGATCCGTGGAGTTAAGGAAGCCGATTCTGAAGCCAAGGAGTGAAAAGACGCTTATGCCCCTGGACGTGGACGAGGCTAAGGGGAAGAAGTCCCCGGCGGCGGCATTGCAGTCACCAGAGATGAAGTTGGAGAAAACTCCGTCTCCGGTGGGTTTTAGGAAGAATGGGATCAGTGCGGCCTCGTTTTTGAGGCAGCGGCAGCCGAATTTGTCGATGAATGCTTCTTGTTCTTCGGATGCTTCGACCGATTCTACGCACAGTCGGGCGTCGACTGGGAGGATTAATAGGCGGGTTGGGGTGGTAACACAGCCTTTGAGGAGGAAGCAGCAATGCAGCTCTAATGGAGAGAGAATGGAGGGAAATGGGAAAAGTGTTGGGGTTGAGGGTGAGGGCGTAACGGCGGATGGTGCTGTGGTTAAGAAAAGGTGTGCTTGGGTGACTTCAAATACTGGTATGTTTTATTTACCATATGCTTCCTGGAATAGTGGAGATAATTATGTCATCTATTCAACTTTAAATCTTATGACTTTGTGTGTTTATGTTTTTTAGTGCAAATCCTGGGGATTACGTACTACGGGTAGTTGTGTGAATTTGATGTGATGTGTTGGTGTGTTTTTTTATGTTTGTAGGATATGGTTGGAATTTGCAAAATGTGTAAAATCAATAATGATTAGTTGATGTATGATTAGTTAACTGATTGTAAAGTATGGACGAGGAAGAGAGAAATACTATGACATCAATGAATATTGATTGATGATTGTGTGAAATGATGGATGTAGTGATTAATGGATAGTTATATTGGAGAATGAAAAACTGAATTTGAAAAAAGGTTTATTTGATTGAAAATATTTTGTAGTGTGGATTTTTCGGAATTTGTAATCTAGCATAGTGAAAATAAGGTTTGAAAACATAAACAAACAAGGCCTATGTTTTTTGTATGAATGTTAAGTTTGTAATCAGTGGATATATGTACGACAGTATGAGTACGTGGTTCACTATGTAAAGGTTTGTCAAATGGGTTGATCCAAAATGATCTGAATTAGTAGATGGGTTTCCTTTGAGTTTGAGTTTTGGTTTTGAGCATATATAATCTATCATCTCTAGGGTGGGTTTTAGCATTTGGTGGGGACATTTCTTGATTTTGTACGTTGTGTTGATGACTTGATGTTTGCTTCACCTTGGATGATGAAGGAATTGGAGGTGCACTGATAAATCCTTTCTATGATAACTATGTACATTACATTCTGTGTTGGTTAGCAGTGTTTGAAATACAGGAGCAACTTTAGTCCAGCATAATCTTTGCTGTTATGTCTCTCTTCAGTTGCCAGTACTTAATCTAGAAAGATATGGTTGTATGTCACTCAAGACCAATAATCAGCTGTCATGATGTGAAGTTCTTTGAACACTTGGGAGTACATTATCTTTTGATTGAAATGTTTTACTAATGGAGTCTTGCTATTACCTACTTATTGTTAAAAAAAAGTATAATATAATCATTAACTATTAAGAGAGAGAAGCTGGGTGGAGGTTAATTGGACTACAGCCACTTCAAAATTACACGCACTTTTGTCTTCTTGAAATTCCTGAGGCATATATATGTACTAATATGGTGTCTGTTTGGGGCCTGGAGGTGCAATATATTAGTCCTTTCATGAGCTTGAAGTTGTCTCATTGGTTTGTGAGGGGATGTGGTTTCTTCCTGGATTGCTATTCTGGTTTGTATCCTCAAACTCGACAGGTCTTACCAACTCACAGAACTAGTAAAAGCTACAGATGACTAATAATGATCTTAAAATGAAGAGCAGTCCTCACAACCCCATGAAGAAAATGTCAATAAAAAGTTCATCCTTCAATCTTTAGATTTGTCATTTCTATCTCCGAAAGTGTGTAACCTCCCTTCTCCATGAGCACTCATCACACAGGGTTGCCAAATTCTTTGGTCTCCTCGCACCTCTATCACGTAAACACGGGACGAAAAAGATAAAAGGAGAACTACATTCACATCATCGTCCATAGTAACTTATACATTACATATTGATGACCGTAAGAGCTGCGGATGCTGTCATTTTTACAATAAACTCTTTTGGTTTGTTTGATAAGGGTTGATAGATTATTTAATTTAACCTATTCATGCATTTGGTATTATAGACCAGGGCCCATGATTGATTCATGGCCCGGATTTTTATCTTTGATTCAGGTGATAACTTAACCTACCAAGAAGGGTGAGATAATTTAATCCAGTTTGTTGGGCGACAAACTGAAAAGTTTGATTTCCGATTTTACCCCTTAAAAGCGTTTTTCTTTGACTATCATATTAGCCTCCAGGGTTATATGTGTAAATTCAACCTTGTCATTCAAATAATCCAATATTCAAAACGTATGATTGGAATAAATGTAGGACTAATTGAAAATATAATCCTACATACCAAACAACTTAATAGATAGATAAATTCATATGTGAACAGTGCAATCCCAACTTATCTATCTTATCAATTTTATCCCATCTTTCAAACCAAACGAGTATATTATTTGCTGTTTGTATCCCATGGTTGCTTCTGACGTGAAGAAGCTATTCAAGAGATCTTTGCTTGTCATTTAATTAACCTTTGTTTTGTAGCTTTAAACTTTTAGAAAAAGATATTTTCTAGTGCTCTTGTATCGGCTTATATTCTGTCATTTCCTCTGTTCTCTTGTTAACTAGATCTAGTGCCTTCCTTCAGAACTGGAAAATATATTGCAAATTAGTCGGTGCTAATATGCACAACATTTTATATTATCCTTTCTACCTAGGGGTGATCGCGGTTCGGTTTAGCGGTTTTTTTTATTAATTTCAAACCGAATTGCCAAGTGCGGTTTGGAGGAAATAAAATTTTAAATTGCGGTTTTGTAAATCAAAACCGACTATGCGGTTTTGTGCGGTGCGGTGCGGTTCGGTGCGGTTTGGTGGTTTTTCAAGATCTTTTACATTTTAAAACTAAATAAACATACAATGTTTGCTATATTTTTTGTTAAACTAATTAATAAAAAGATAATGATAATTCATAACTAAGAAAATACTTGTCCGGAAAATATTTATTAAGATCAAATTTCATGAATCATTAAAAAAAACACTAATGTCATTACATATTATTATATAAGTGTATCATACGCTTAGAACATGAAAAAATACAAATATATCACTTTAAATATTTGTTTTACACCGAGTATAATTATAATATGTACATATTTTACTAATGTATATATACTTTATCAAATAAGAACACACTCATATATAAGAAAATGTCTTCATCTAGCTTGCATGAAAAGTAGTACGAGAAATTTGTATATAAACAAGTAATACAAAATATGACATATTACAATTGTTTGTTTATTAAAATTTGTGCACTAAAATCTGCAAAAGGATATTGTAAAGTATATTATAAAGTTATAAAACCATTAGTAATCTAACGCGACATGCTATTACAAATAATGTGATAGTTAAATAGAACAAATGTTATAAATATAATCTATAATACTTTTTTTCTTCAAAACTCTTCAAGTGTCTATTATATAAAAAAAAATATAACACTAAAATATCATAAGACATTATCACTCTAAAAGTTTCAAGCACAAATGTTGATTGAACATAGTATTAATCTTGTAAAAGATATAACCATATCAATTTAATAACAAATATTAAATAAAACTACAAATATGAATTGTATTACGAGTAAAACCTACTAAAAGTTCAAATTAAAAAAGAATAATATACATACATATATAATATATATGTATGTAATATATATGTATGTAGGCGGTGGCGGTGCGGTTCGGTTTTTTTAACACTAATTTTGAAACCAAACCGCATAGGGCGGTGCGGTTTGCATTTAAATTTTAAACCACGGTTTGGTTAGAAATTTGACAAAAAACGGTGCGGTGCGGTCGGTGCGGGCGGTTTTTCGAAACCAATGCTCATCCCTATTTCCACCTTTGAGATAATCTATCAATGTATTTGGTGACTACCATTCCCTTTTGGGCATATAAATGTATCCAAAAACCTATGCAACTGCTTCCATAGTTCCTTGTGCTGATTGATTTTTTCTTTCCTGAAAGATCCATCATATGCTGCTTTCCATGACGAAGAATGGGGGCTTCCGGTTCATGATGACAAGTATGTACTTCCAGTCTTCGACTAGCTTAGTTTATGTATTCAAATTCATGGCTTATGATTAGCAGTTGATTCTTTTATTGCTTCCTTATTGAAAATTACCTGCTTCCGGCAATTCGCAGGAAACTTTTTGAACTGCTTAGCTTTTCCACTGCATTGGCTGAACTAACATGGCCCGTCATTCTTAGCAAAAGGCATATATTCAGGTTTATTCCATTTTTGTTCTGATGTTATGCATGGGAAAGAAATGATTACAAGATTTAAGGAATATACACTAGTTTAGAGGTGGTAATCGAGTCGAGCCCGAGTTTTTTCGAGCTCGAGCCAATTATACCTATTCAGAGGCTTTATAAAAAATAATATTTTATTTATTTATTTATTAATATATAACTTTTATATTTTATAACAATATAATATATATAAATATATATATATATATATAAATATCATATATATATATATATTTACACACAAAATTAATAAAATAATATTAATAGAAAATTCTTAATATATATATATATATGTATGTTTTCGAGCTCGAACTCGGCTTGAGCTTGAACAAGCTCGAGCTCATTTACTCAGGGTTATGGAGCTCGGCTCGTGTGCATCCCTACACTCGCTTACATGAAGCTGATTCTTTTTGGATTTTCGGGAATGCAGAGATGTCTTTCTGGACTTTGATCCAGTTGCGGTGTCAAAATTAAATGAGAAGAAAATTGTAGCACCAGGAAGTCCTGCCAGCTGTCTTTTGTCCGAAGCAAAGCTGCGAGGAGTTATTGAAAATGCACGTCAAATTTGTAAGGTATACACTGATTTCCTTGTTCAGCTAAATTCTGCATCTCTTGTAGGATAATATAATCCAAGATTATTTTCATATGATTCAAAAATAAAATAAAATTTCATTTCCGAATCCTTGTATTGCCAATACAACAGACATCAGTTGGAGCAAAAATAGTCAAGACATCAGTTACTATGTACAGTCAAGTTCTAGTTTTTAAGTTTCTCAGCTGTTATTTACTTAGACTTTGTTTGGTTGTAGGATTTTGGTGAGAAAAAGAAAAAGAAAAATGAGAATGATCAAAAACTAAAGCACAAAGTAGTATAAATTGAAGCAAACATAATGTTTTTCTTTTTCTTCTCCTCAGTCCTCACCAAAATCTAAGAACCAAACATAGCGTTAATGTTTGAGAAAGTGAATGGGATATTCCATGTGGTTCCTTGAAGAAGACTAGTTTACACTAGCAATTTCATTAGCTCTCGCTCACTTAGATTGAAGGATAGGAATCAAGTGTGTTGTTTTGATAAGAGAAGACTAATCAGATAAGCAAATACACACAAATTCCTAATTCATTTGACCTGAAATGCTAAAAAAGGAGTTGAATGGTGGTTGTGTGAAGGACAATCGAGAGTTGTAAATGGTCGATTCTAAAAGCACTACATCGTAGTCTGATGTTCATTTGCTTTTTTTTAACTGACTGTGCAGATAATAAATGAGCTTGGATCTTTTGACAAATACATATGGGGTTTTGTGAACTACAAGCCTATTGTTGGGAATTTCCGCTATCCCAGGCTAGTTCCGATTAAGACATCAAAAGCAGATACCATAAGCAAAGACCTAGTTAGAAGAGGGTTTCGAGGAGTGGGGCCCACAGTTGTGTACTCATTTATGCAAGTCGCTGGAATCACAAATGACCATCTCATCAATTGTTTCAGATACCATGATTGTATAATCGCAGGTGATTCAAGGGATAAGAATGAGGACAAGAATGAAGTAAAACCACCTGAAGATATCACGGAGTTGGAATTAGTTAGAGATATCGATGATTTGAGTTTGTCGAGGTAGTACTTTTGCTGTGAATGCTATGTAATCTGTTATGTGTAGTAGTTTCCCACACTTGGATGGGCTTAATGCTGACAAAAGTTTATGTACAAATCATTATAAATTATTTTGTTCTCTTGTAGATTGCATAATAGTAGAACCAGTAAAATGTGGAGAATTTGATGTGCAAAAGGTCTCAAATGTCATTAACACTTGGTTCTTGATTCACTCTGCTCACCAAATTTTGAAGTCTAAAACTTTTCAAAGCTTCACATAACAAATGTGATTGATTTTGGTTCGATCAAAATTAATTCGGGCCAGAATTTTCCATTCTGTATCATGTTTTGGCAACTATTTTTACTCCCAATAAAAATGACCGAGAACTCAATTTGGATCATCTATTTCAAATTTGTGTTTCCTTTTTTATTCCATATCATGCACGTATAATTGCATAAAAATAACTTTATTTGTGAATTTAAGAAAAAAATTATGTGTTGTGCACATGACCTATGCTATATGAGATGAAACACTCCAGGAATTGGCCAAAAGTACCACTCTGCCAAGGAATTTCAATTTAACTCATCCGAGCACAGGCCAAACGTAGATTTCGTGAAACTCAATACATAGTTTCTGCTGGTAATTTTCAAATAGGAATTTCATAGCAGGGTAATTGAGTGAACTTGTTTTACTAGTGTTACCGCACATGTATCTATAAAACGAGATACACAAGTTGTTCCCTGCTGGATCTTTCCGGCTAAAACCCTAATCCAAAATTGAACTTGAATTCCCACCAACTGGTTCATTTCAAACTTCCAAATAGCAAAGTAACAAAAATGTACCACTTTTGATCTCATTCTACCATTTTTCTGTCTGGTTATTTTGTTGAAGAAATTTTCCTGAAATTGCAGCTGCCAAGGCTGCTTTGAAACTGGGATCCTTGGTTAATGTAGAAGCCATCTGTTCCACAAAGTACTGTTGAAGTTCCGGTGCATCAACTTTGGGTCGTAAATTTCTTGTTTCTTGGTGACTTGGCTTTTGTTTCGTGAGATCAAGAGTGATTCTCGGTCCTAATGAGCTGGTAGAGGCCGAGCATGGCACGTTGCCAAGTGTCATGCTCCTATTGGAACTAGAATTCGCCTCAAGTTTTGAAGGGTTAGTATGGTTGTGCTCCCCTTCATATGTTGCAACTACTATTGATTGATCTTCTACGCTTCTTTGAACCTGAGATGGATAGGAAACGAGGGACATTTTAGACAAATCTAAAACTAATTGAAACATATAGTAATTGCAGTTCAGATCCTCTATTCTAATTTGATGCATTGATATTAAACACATCGAATGCAACCATGTTATTAAGTATATCTTCTAATCACGATTTGAGGATAATATATAGATATTCTAATTCTTATTGTTGCAGTAGTTAATGAGAAAAATTGCTTAAAATTGTGAAAATTACCTTCTTCTTGACTGGACAAGTTGGAGCATAAGAACACTTGAAGTAAGCTCTAGGAGAAGGATTATCCCTAGTCACCTTCTGCCCATATTTCCTCCATTGATATCCATCTTTAACTATCTGCAATTTTTGTACATTAAGACTTTCAATACAAGAAAACAACAAGGTAAAACTGCAAATTTGTAAATTGTGACAATTGAGGATAAATTTCATTAAAAAATGAAAAATTGGTCGCCAATTTGCATGTGCTCGGCATATATCTTTTTGAATTTGAAAATTTTCAATTTTGGAAAAAAAAAAATTATCACATGAGGACCAAAAATGACACCAAACATAACCTATAGGACTAAAATTGTAACTTTGCGCCACGTGTATTTGCAATCTTAGTTCCTGCAAGTTACCGGCAAAAAAAAAATAAAAAATTGACAGTTTTAGTCTTGCAAGATAATGCATTTTTGGTCCTTACGTGCACTTCATGTGCTATTTTCATCGATAAAATTGAAAAGTCCCCAAATTAAGTCGTCACGGGACCAGCACATGCCATTTTTCAGCCGCTTTTTTGATTTTGATAGAATTTATCATTATATTATGCTAAAAATAATAATTACTGCTCCTAGTATCACAATTTGTAAGACTAACTTTGTCACTCCGTTATAATTATAGGACAAGTTAGTTTTACCAAACAACAAAGAATGCTTCTTCAAATAAATTAAGACACTAATTCATAAGAGTCGATTAATCTGAAAAACTAACTTACAAGGCTTGAATCAGATGCTTCAGTTCTAACGTAAACTCGCGAAATCTTCGATTTGAGTTGTTCTTCTTCAATGGGTTTCTTGGATGTATCTTCATCACTTGAGCTACTCTCAGAAGAGCCAATATTATTAGTACTAGTTTTGGTTGCATCAATGTTTCTCTTCCTTGATATTGTCTTATTTTCAACACTAGTTGGATTCTTCATTTTATAATCCATTAATTGGTTTTTGAGTTCAGTGTAATTCTCATACAAAACTGTTAATATTTCTGTCAACTTCTTGTTTTCAGCATCCACCCTTTGTATTTCCTCCATCAATGCTCCTTTCTGTGGGAAAAACAAGAAGAAAAAAAAGATGAGTTTATAGAATAAAATCCTTTTGAAACTTCATATATATTCCATATAGCACACTTCTTAAACTACTGTATACAAGAATGGAACGAGGATCTTTGATTCGGGGGCGAATACAAAAAACGAGGAGGAGAACTTGATATATTTAATTTTTGGAAGGGGGATTATAAATTTTAAAAATGTATAAGGCTAAAAAAATACTTTTAAAGTTGAGGGTAGAGGTGGCTGCCACCATCAGTCCCGGCTCCGTCGCTGATATATATATATATATAGAAACGCAAAGGCCAAACTTTACAGTCGCCCCTTCTATAGATTAAATCAAATTTTGAAAAAAACTACTATATATACAGAAGCCAAGGATTCGGACCTTACAATCGCCCCGTCTAGTCAATCGAGCTTTAAATACCCTTATAAATATATATAAAGTTAAATCAAATTCGGATCTATACCGCCCTTCAAATTTGTAAATCATCCTCCTATTGTCAATAAGAACTAGAATTTTTGGCTCCTGAATTATATACTAATGGCAAAAAATTGTTAGTTACTTGCCTCTTGTTTGACAGTCACATTTCTTCTTCCCAAGTCAATGAAATTACTCTCAGCTTCTTGTACTTTCTGAAACCAAAAAAAGTAACCAAGAATGAATATAAGTCATTGATCAGTACACTACATAGAAAAATTAAACTCGAAAGGGTTTTCGCGTACCGTTGTTTCGAGAGATTCATCAAGAAGTCTGAGAGGTCTTGCATTAAGATTCAATGATGTATTCAGAAGACTTGTGAACTCCATAAACTTTCTTGTGATTGAAACGGACAAAGTTCTCAAGGAAAATGCTGATCAATTGTTTTTAAGTTTCTTTTTGTGTAGTATATGTATTGTGTAATGTGTTTTTATGCACTCAATGAAGAGAAGAGCTATATATATAGAGATGAAAGAGTCACAAGTTGTGGGAAGATGGGGTGGAGGAGATAAAAAAGTATTGACTATAGTGAATTGGAGCGCTATAAATATTTATTTATTTACATTTACAATATGGGTCTGCATGGTGGGTTTTAATTTGCATGAAAAGTAAAACCCATGTCGGTGATTAATTTTATTGACCTAATTTTTTTTTGGGAAAAATGGTCTTATAGAACTTAATTAATTACGCGATAGAGTATTATAATAGTAAAATTGACAAATAATCAGTAAAATATAGTTACCAGGACTATTCTTATAACTCGGAAAAAGTCATATTAATTATACACATTACCATTTAAGATATCTATATTATATATATAGAGAGTGACGTGAAATGCTAATATCTCCATGTGTAATATATTAGTTATAACTCCGCTACAATGCACACAAGTAGGTAAAATACAAGAAGTCAAACAACTTATTACATCAAAATAATAGAATCTTTTTAAAACAGATTTGGTTAAACAATATTAATTATATTTAGTTTCGATTATTCAAATAGGACATAGAATTTCAATGTTTATGAGTATTCCTTTTTTGTTTGGGTAAGTACATTGTTCATGAGTAGAAATAATACATTAGTAAACGAAAGGGAAAAGGACAAGAATTAAAGTTAATTTCACATGGTCAAAGTCAAGCCCACCCTTTGGAAGGAAGAAGAGAAGAATGTGTGCACGTTGAACTCCTATTTTGACCAATCTCTATGTGTCTTTATGTTTATTGATTATTGATTAGTATACTAATAATATATAATACGTGTTTTCTCAGTTGGAGTGGAGTACCACTATTTTTATTTTTATTTTAAGTGGGTTTTGGTTTACTCAAATTTTGCACGTTACGATCATCTTATTTAATGCACAACTACCACATGAAGGACTTGGACACTTTCTTAGATAATAACTATTCAGAATTTGAAACCAAATCATCTTAGGTGAAATTAGAATTTTATTGATTTAATTTATGTAGCGTGTATTCATAATTTACCAGGAAAATATTTAGGTATTTTAAAAAAAAAAATTAAATAAGTTAAAAATTGTATTGGGTAAAACTCGCAATGACTTTACCAACAACAAAAAAAAAAACATATCCGCTACGAAAGTACGGATTAATACTCATTACGTTACTAGGAAAAATAGTTTAATTTGGTCACAGCAAACTCGCCGATACACTAGAAAATAAGTCATAGTCCCTATTGAATCAGCATTATAAGTCAATCATGGTCGACCAATACAAGATTCACATAAAATGACGAGCTCAATATCTTTAGTAAGACTCTAGCTCGTGACATTCAAATAGAAATATAGAGAATTACCACTAGGCCGTCTTGCTGGTACATGTAGTATTTTTAATTTATTTATCTTTACACAAAGAAAAAAGAAACTGATCTAATTTATGTAGTGCGTTTGGGTAATTTGGTAATTTACAAGCAAGGGGATTCTTATTGAAAAAAAAAACACTAGATGATTCTTAATTTATCAATTTTCACGAAATTAATTTACTTAGGAAAAATTACTAGATAACTCCTAAAATATTTTTACATCCAACAAATTCATAATATACTTTTAGATCCAAAATACATGTTCAATCAAGAGGTTGAGGCCCCATAACCAAAAGGTTGTGGGTTCGACTCCCATTGATGTATGTGGGTCGCTTTCTCTAATTATATGGTAGTTTGTAATAGTGTATGTTAGAATTTGTTGATAATGCTTACTTTTAATAAATATTCTATTACAATTGATGTATGTAATCGCTTTTTCAAAAAAAAAAATCAACCTTTCATTCGAGAAAATTCAACAACTATAATTTAAGAATTTTTGGGCTAAATTATCTTTGATCTCTATTACTTGCGATGATAACAAACCTTTTAAATCACACTTTATGTGATTGTATTATTAGGGTTTAGAATTACATTGATTAGACAATTATTCAAGTGTTAATATAATAAGTTTATAACATAAATTAATTTAGAATTTTAGATTTCTCTTAGGTCAAGAATCAATTATTGTATAACTCTTTCATGTATGTTATTCACTTTGATATACCAAATATTTGATTCAATTTATCAATTTGATAATTCTAAATAAAATATTTTTACAAAATTGTTTGAAGATACTTAATGAATAAAACTGTTCGAAATCAATATAATAGAAAAAATTAATCCCAATAAAAAAATCTTAGGAGATTTTTGTTTGAAATCGAGTAAAGTCATCCACAATCAATCCTAAGATAAGTTTATAGCACTAGTCTTATAGTTTATCACTATTTTTAAATTGTATATCAGTTATATGATAATTGTCATTCAGGTATACTACAAAATTAATTAGTTTAAATTCAGTAGAACTTGATGCCGCTAATTAAGAGAATTGAAACCTTATTACAAATTGAATTCATGAATGTTGAGTAATACTGACACTGAAATGGTACGTTTGAATTAATCTACGACTTATATTTTATGATGTTTTTTTATTAATAATATAAAAAGACTAACTTGACGGAATTGATAAAAGTTCAAATTAAGAATCACAAAGATTGAAGTATTGAACATTCATTTGGACAGATTCCATAACTTTCATAGTCTTTATTTAATAGCACTTTAGAATTGTACATGCACGTGTTTCTGGTCTTTACCAAAACCAAACTCATGTTTGGACCATGATTTTTTCTACGTATCAACCTAAACACTTCTTAAATAAAGCTCAAGAATAGAAGGCATTTTATTCCTCGTATTTCTTAAAATAAACATATTATTCCATGTACTATCGAAGGAGACTAATTAATCCTCCTTTTATGTTTTCAGAAAAAAGAACTGTCAATACTATATTTCATCATTGATTAATTTAAAGATGATATTATACCCTTAATTAATTTAACGGATTACTTTTTTATTTATCATTGTACATTTTAAAATTCAAAGTAATAATTGTTAGATGCATATAAGCAGCTTTTATATTTATTGTTCATGATTGTTATTTCAAATTAAATACAATATTATATAAACTTTTTGGTTAAAGGTTATTACTTATTTTAAGATAAAAGCAATATATAAACATTATAATGTTCAATATGTGATGCGGGATCAAAATATATAGACACTAGGTTGATTTATATTTAGGCTGCACTTGCTCGAGACAAGCTGCCTACGTACTCACTTTAATAGGATCAAGTCTTTTCGTAATTCTATAGTGAGGTAGCTCTTGAAAAATGTCAGATCTTTTTTCTACCAATCTTTTGTGAAGAGATCAGATAATGAATTTTCATCAGCTCTTTGTGGTATTTATAGAGCTGAAGGTGAGCTACGGGGCGAAAGCCTCATAAGCGGCCCATTCGGTGGTAAATAAAAATAAACAATTATTTTTATTTAGATAATTACTTTCAACCACATATTATAGCACAATTGATTACTTGGGTCCCTTTGGCCTGAGATGTCCCTTTTGGGCCATCCTAACTCAATCGCAAGTCTTATTGTAAAATTGCCTACAACATTTATACGGCACATTAATATGCTTTTGCAATATCATAGCATGTAAGATTTTTCTAAAATTGCTTTTATTAATCGTGCCATACAGATAAAACTTTAAAATACATAGCAATCTTTTTGTTAATTTAAGATTTTATATTCTTTTAATAAAATAAATAAGAATTGTTCGTTAGCAAATATTTCATTTCATATATTTTAAAAATATTACATTATTAATAAATTTATATCCTACGCGTATATACTTAAATCATATTACTCTAATAACTATTAGAAATTGAAGCATCAAAGTATGATAAATAATGAGGAAATTTCTATAATATAAGGATATATTTTTAAATTTTAATTAAATTAATTATAAAATAACCCTTAATTTTTAGGGTTTATAACAAATTACCCCCTGTGTTCGGTCGAAATCGCTAAAAATAACCCTCTATTAAATCAATATGCAAAAGAACCCTTCTGTTTATGTAAATCATGCACGAAACCCTTTTTCGGTTAGAAAATTGATCAAAATATAACTCTTAAAACATCCCCATGCCTTTGCCTTGTTTGTAGGGTTGAAAATCACTACAAAGCAAAAGTATAGGAATGTTTTAAAGACTACATTTTGATCAATTTTCTAACGGAAAAAAGGTTTCGTACATGGTTTACATAAACAGAGGGGGTTTTGGTTATTGATTTAATATAGAGGGGTTTTTAGTATTTTCAACCTAACACAAGGGAGTAATTTGTTAAAAACGCTAATTTTTATTGACCTTTTGTTGAAAATACAAGAAGTAATCAACCCTTTTCAAGAAGACAATTAGTGTACCCATTTTTAGGACCATAGGGGATAAAGTGCCCTTTATCCTAAAGTCCAAACTTAAAAAAGAAAAAATAAAATTGGTTATAAGGTCTTCATGAGATTTGATTCTTATGTAGGCAATTAATGCCGCAAGTTGTTTCCAAATTAAGTTCAATGTTCATTTTCTTCCATACCAATGTTAAAATCTTGGCAAATTTAGCAAATCTTATTCCGAAATTTATTTAAGTTAAGGATATCTAGGGACACCGAAATAAAGAGGAATTTTTAAGACTTCAAATTCCGATATAGTAAAAAAAATCCATTTACGAGGAACGCCAAACTGAAGCTCTCCTAAGAAGGAAATTTGAAAAGAGTTGCGTTTGAATTAATCTTATGAAGCCCAATCAAAACTCAGAAATTCTAGTTCGAATTTCATAGTCATATAAAATTATAAAAGACTTAAGTTGAGGGAATCAATAATAAGTCATAATCACGAGTCCAAATTCCAAATAAAGCATGCAAGTGGTTTGATGTAAACGACAAGATTGAATCTTCATTAGACAAATTCCATAAATTCATTTAATAGTGTTCTAGAAGTCAGAATTGTACTTGCACGTGTTTCTGGTATTGGCCAAATCCACGGTACAATAGGGTCATTTTAATTTTAGTATTACGTACTCTTTATAGGATTTTACTTTTAATATTAATATTTCAAAGTAATTATAAACTTAGTTTAGGTTGAGAAAGAAAATAAAAATATGAAATTGAAAAGAAATGGAAACGGTAAAAAAAAAATGGTTAAGGATATTAGTGATAATTCATGAGTTATAAAAGAAGGTAAATATAATTGGATGATTTAAACGATGCGCGATGCAGAATTTTATTTAGTGAGTGTTTTGTACCATATGTATAATTCATGGAAACTTAAAATACAATACAAAATCAGAATTGACCGGTCAGGTTATAATCACATACTACATCTACTTTAATTTGAAATACTGCGGGTAAAAACAAAATTGCTTTAAACATGGTACTAAAGTAAAATTAATCATGAGACAAAATATGCAAATTTTGTCAATCAAGCTTTCTCAACGTATTTCACACGAATATACTTCCCCTCGGGACTACGGAGGATTCATGCATGTTGAAAAGAAGAAACATATTTCCACAAAATTATTCACCATAAATAAAACAATATAAAAAATGTGAAACTATACATATCCAAAGCCGACAAAGTGGACAAAATAATAAAGTTACTTTCAGGGCTTCAAAAGTCAATTATAATTGTTTTTCGAAAAAAAGTCAATTATAATTTTAAAAAATTACAACTAAAATTCTCATTGAAAGAAAAGTGGAAAACCATTCAAGATTCTAAGTTGGACGGTGCTGTATTTTTCGTCATGCTCCTGAGGTCATGAGTCATGACTTTGTGACCTAATGTCCTAATCCACCCACCTTTACCCCACGTCCACAAATATTAAATTTGTATTACTAATTATAATATATATAATATTTGTATTACTAATTTTAATATATATATATATATATATATTAGTTCTCAAGGTATTTCAAATTGATGGGTCCAAAACTAATATTTCCAAATGTTGCGGATCATGTATATATATATTTTAGTTCTCATGGTATTTCAAATTCATGAGTCCAACTAAAATATATATATATATATAGAGGGTCAAGATCTAATACATATCCTATATTAGATAAAATATAAGACCCAATATATACCATTGGATCAATTAAATTAAACAGTCCAAATTAAACATTAGAAACAGGCGGGAAATATAATTGTAATTGGCTCAGGGGTTTAATAGCAAAATACACACAATTATACAACAAGCACGTCCTAAATTAACTCCACAAATCTTCCTAAAATCTCTCACATTTACACCCGCGTATAATTAATCAACTGCAAATCATGAATGTTCAAATCCAAATTAGGTCTCATCGACATCCCCTTCTTCTGCGAAATCAGCTTGGATAATGATTTTTTATCAAATGGATTGTCATTGAGGAAATCAAGGATTATGAAAACTATCTTTTCAGAGAGAAGATCGAAGCGGTTGATACTCGGTTCAGGGTTTGATTTTTGCTTCTTCATTGATATAGACATTGAAGATGTATGGGGGATTGTGAAGGTCTGGAGATGGTGAAATCTATACAAATAGCTGTGTGTGTATGTATATATATAGAGAGAGATGTTATATATATATAAATTATAACAGGGGTAGGGGTATCTGGTTTATGATAACAAAGAAATGTTGCAAAATTCAGAGGCAATTGTTAACAGAAAATAACTGTATATTGCCTTACACGTTACTGTATAATGTCTTAGAATATATCTGTATAATGGTTTATTATATTGTAATTTTATGATGTATAAACACATATTGTATAATTGGTTATAAGATACTGTATAATGTGTTATAGTATATTGTATAGTGGTTTATAAGATACTGTATAATGGTTTATAAGCTACTGTATGATGGTTTAAAAAATCACTAATTGTGATGTCACTAAATACCACACTGTATATCATCACTCATGTACTGTATTTTGCTTTAAAAAAAATGAAAAAAAATATTTTTTAAATTTTCGAAAGACAAAAACTGTTTTTGGAATTTGGCCCCAAGCTCTACTTCAATCTTGAAGGAAACGTCGTTTTAAAAACAATTCAGATACTTATCATAAATATGCTGAGCACCACCCTCTCGGGCCCAAAATCCATCGTTTTACTAGGTTTTTTCGCGTTTTTGTGTTTTTAGTCGAATTTTTATTTTAATATTTATTTATTTCCATTATTTCCGTACTTTACCTTGTTTGTATTTGCTGTATATTTGTTTATTAACTATTATATAATGGATTAATTAGCTATTGTATTCACTGTATAATGGGTTATATGATACTGTATACTGGGTTATAAGATACTGTATAATGGTTTGAAATCACTAATTGTATATCACTAATCACACACTGTATATCACCGTTGTATTTACTGTATAATGATTTATAATCTACTGTATAATGTGTTATAAACTACTGTATGATGGTTTAAAATCACTAATTGTGATGTTTTCTTCCCCTTCTTCCTTTGTTCTCTCATTGTTTTCTTCTATTCTATATGTATGTATGTATGTATGTAATGCCGACCAACACTACGAATATAACATGGCCAATGATTCCTACCATAGCTTTCACTTTCTTTTTCTTCTATTCTCTGTCTTTATGTCTATACACACACATATACATATATGTGTATATGTATATGACAGTATATCATGTTTTCTCCGTTACAGAGAAATTAAAGAGAAACCCATTTGTTATTTTCTTACTATGATGATTTTGAAGATCTGAGTGCAATTAATGAGTTGGGATTGAATCAAATCGGGTGTTGAAGTTAACTTTCTCTGATTTATTACTTTTACCAGAAAAGGACGAGATTGTTGAAGGCCTGCTGCATGAATTGACGATGATGATGAATCAAGCTAGATGATTAATTGAGCTTGATGATGAATAACGTAAATAAGGGGGATTTGATTTCTGTATATTGAGTTTGATGATGATTAATTGAGTTTTGTGAACTGATCGAATTGTAATTGGAAAGAAAAAATGAATTGGAGAAAAAAAATCTGTTATGAGCGTGATAAGGGAGATTTGATTTTGATCCTGCATGATATTTACGTTCATTGACTAAAATACCCTTGCCATCATTAAAAAAATTATAAAAATTGAAAAATAGAGTTAAATAAGGACCTTGGGATCAAATGGTTTAAATGGTCTAGATTGGGTCTTATATCTTACCTAAAGCATAGAGATGTATTTGATCCATATCCTATATTAGTTCTCAAGGTATTTCAAATTCATGGGTCCAAAACTAATATTTCCAAATGTTGCGGATCGTAATTGTGGAGACCTCTCTCAAGAGTACTTTTACATACACAAAACTCGAATCAAAGATCTATTAGCCAACCTCTATTGATGTTTGACATTCTTAATTATCATGCATAATGAGAACCAATATGTTGGTAGTAATCGTCTCCTCTCCGGCCTTTAAACATGAAAAAAAATAAAAAATTCAAATTTTAACAAAGAAAGTATGATTAATAAAAAAAGATTGAAGTGTCATTAGTTGTTAATTATTGACAAAATCCTTATCCAACCTATCAAAGATATATGATTAGGCAATAATGCATAAAGAAATTGTTAAAAGTGAAATTAAGTAAACCTCAAAGACTTAACCATGGACCAAAGACCAATTATAATACGACAATGAGCAAGTTGGTGGCTTCTAATTCATTGAACAATCGCAACTCCAACTTGCATAAATTGTTCTGGTATTTCTCCAAATTCGATGCATTATTTCACTTTTTTACTTACATAACCATGTCTATATTCAGTTAATAGAAGGAAAAAAAATATTTTGTCATGTCATTTAGATGTTTAGTGTTCAAATTACAAATTAATCTATAACATATGATATCATATAAATTGACGCAATAATATTATCGTATACCATTACGATCTATAATTTCACTAGAATAATATTCATTGAGGTGACATGGCATGAATTAATTAGACAATGTAAGAAAACTAAGAATAAGTAGCTAGAAAAGTTTGTGTCCAGACCAAGATTAACTTGATCGTTTTTGTTTTTGTTTTTATTTTGTTTCAATTATATAGTAAATATGACAAATTATAAGAAACTATATTGTGTGATTTATTTAAATTTGATCGAACTCAATTTTAGCTATACTTTCCCGACAAATTATATACGAGGATAAAACATGGAATTCAAAAGAGTTCGGTCTTCACTTCTAAGGACATGCATAAGAAATTCAACTCTACACTATAACGTTGTCTAATTAGGAAAATAAGAAAGTCATAGGACCAGAATTTATTATTCAACACTTATTCTGTGTTTTAGTAGATTCGTTTTTTTATTCTAATTGACTTTATTAATTAAATATATTACCATTTAAGTCCTTCTAATTGACGATCTATTAGTTATATATATATATACTATGTTGTTACAACCAGGGATGGAGTCAGGAATTTTACTGAGGAGGCGAAATTGTTGTGATATAGTTATACTGTACGCTATATTTATGGAGGAAAATATAAAACGAAACTAGGTTCAATTATAACTTTTGACATATTTTATATTTTTTACTTTTATATATCTTTTGTTATAGCCAGAATTTTGGGTTTGAGAAGGTGAACTCAAAGAAAAGAGAGAAAGCATAATATTTTTCGATTTTAAGAGGGGCGAGCACACCTTCCAATCCCCCCCCCCTCCATCCTTGGTTACAACACAAAAGCTTTTTTTGTTGCTATTTTTATTTTATATAAAATCAACTTTATTACAGTAAAAATTTAATAACAATAAAACATATATAGAAGATCATATATGGTTTAAGTTTGAAGTCTATACCAAGTAATAAAAAGTACCTATACTGCTCCAAAAATAAAAAATACAAAATAAAACGCCCCTCCCCCTCAAATAAATAAATAGGCCATGCGTGGTTAGTCTTTTTCTAAGCAAATGGCATGCGAGGATTATGTGGATTTAATTTTTTTTATAATCTGTAGAAATTCAAACATTGATCTTTAATTAAGTTATTTCATCTTGTGAGTTGGTATATATTTTCTATAAATGAAAATGTCACTGATTAAATTTCAGTTGCAATATTAGTCCGTAAATTATTTAATTTTGTATAAGTAAATAAATTATATATATTAGTAGGTGAATTAAATATTATATTGTGGATAAGACATAATATGGGTCATTTCAAAGTTATATTATATGGGGAACAGTGATGTTCGATTGAATGGGTCTCCATCCACGTAGTCTGAAACATTGGAAAAAATCAGCATACGTCCTTTCGGCTGCATAGATTTTCAAATTTGACACGCCTTTTTCATATTTGAATAATTGGATTCATTCCTTTTACTTTAGGTACACATAGATAGATATGCACACAATAGTGTATATTAGAGGGTGTTTGTCTAAATTTATCCAAAATATCTTATAAGCTCCTACATCTTATATATATATCTTATAAGATATTTTAATAACTTATAAAATGTAACATCTTATGAGATGTTTAAAAAAAGATGATATTGCTTATTTTTTTTTAAAAACAGCCTATGATGCACCGACACAAACACAAGAAACGTCATTTTTAAAAAATATAGGACAGGGTTGTTCGATTTTTTTTATATATATTATAAACAAATTTGTATTTTACTTGTTTCTTAGTAAAACTATATATATTGTAAATAATTCAACTACTTATCAATAACAAATGCAAAATAAGAATATAAACATAAACTAAATATAACAATAAATATGTTTTCAATCCAAAATATGCTATAACAAAAATAAATACTCCGTTATTCAAATCGGTTTCTTATAAAAAGTTGGTAAGTTTTTATTAGATTTAGAAAATTGATAAGTTTTTATTTACAATTTGACCCCCAAAATTTTAGTAAAAAATACACTACTTTTTTGGTAAAAAAAAACATAATAATTACTTTTCATTTTTCTACACCTACTTTGTTCCTATACTCCTCTCTATGTGCTCTCTCTCTCTCTTCTCTCTCCTCTCTAACAGACAAAAACTTCATGATTTGACAGCTACAGTAACTTTTGTTCCCTTTGAAAACAAAACTAAACATTATCTCACAAAAAAAAAAAACCACCCAAAAACCAACTCTCAAAATAAAACCAAATACAATCCCATCAAATACACACATGTCTCCATAAATTTCTTACCAAAATATCATCCCAAAACATAACCAAACATAGCCCTTATTTTTTGGTCTTATTAAGCTGTTTTTTTAAAAAAATTACCAAATAAATTTATAAAGCTTATAAGCTCTAAAATATTTTATAAGATGTTTAGAAAAACTTATTAGCTTAGCCAAACACCCTCTTAATATCTTTTCTTTCATCTTCTTTTTTCTCATGGTATCTTTAAGCTTGAAGGTCTAATATTAATTTTTTGAGATACTGCCAAATACTATTGCGGGGATACCTTTTAAATTATTATTATTATTTTTTTTGCTTAACTAATGGTTTGAACATAAATCAAAGTCCATTCGGAAAACCTCTTTTTGTTAGAGTGAAGTCTTCTACTTGCTATATCTAGAGACCCAAGGATCTTTGTGGTTTTCTGAATTTATAAATTTCATTAAGAGGAACTCATCAGGTCTTTTTACTTTCGAAAAAAAAACTCTTTTTAATTCCATATTTATGGCTTTAAATCATATCATATGAAGTTCAATGCCTTGGTTGAGTCTTATCTCAATTGCTAATAACCTTTGCTCTACTACAATATTTTGGAGCATCAATTTTATAAATAAAATTAAACTTAAGACCTAAGAGCTTGACTTTGCCCTTCTAGCTCGAGAGTCAATACAAACATCAAACCCAAAATGTGGTCCACAAGACTAAGAGCCATACATGTGAGAATGGTTGCCCATGATGCCATGTATGACGTAATTGGACATTTAAAAATAAAATAATTAAAATGATGATTTAATAAGCTAGCAATAACTAATGTATATCACTAGCATAACTATTGGTCAATCTTTCTTGTTGTACCAGCTGCGCAGTCTATTTCTATTCTTGTCTTCTATTGTCTTATAATGGTCTTGTTACTTTATTTTTCTAGAACTAAGTGTGTGTTTTTTCATGATATATAGTAGTGCATGATAAAATTTGACATTTTAATGTTGTTTTGTTATTGTCTAAGCCCTAAAATGCATCTTTCCAAATCACTTGTTTAATAACATCAAAGATAGTCAAAGCATATGTAATATGTGATATGAAATATAAAAGGGTAAAGACCATTACCTATCCAAATTTTATAGATTTTTATACCTTTTGGAATTTTTTTTTTTTTTTTACACTTACCTATGCCTACCTAAACTTTGCTGGTTTTACACTTTTTTTAATATTGGTATATTCCGGCGAAATATTTCGCCGGAGTTTCAACACTTCAGGCGTGGTGAAATAAAAAGTGTAAAAAAAATAATACAAGGAGTAAAGATAATAACCCACCTGAACTTTGCGCGTTTTTACACTTTTTTATCTAAACTTTTTTTTGTTACACTTTTTTATCTTAACTCCACGGGTTTTACACTTTTTTTATTTTTTCACATTTTTCGGCGCATTAAACAAACTTTTGTTTACACTTTATCCAAACTATTTTTTGTTTTCACTTTTTTATCCAAACTTTGTGCTTTTTTATACTTTGTTATCTAACTCCGCCGTATGTGCAGTAACTCCGATAGAATATTCCGTCAGAATATGCTAATAGATAAAAAAGTGTAAAACCCGTGGAGTTGAGATAAAAAAGTGTAGCAAAAAATAGTTTAGATAAAAAAAGTGTAAAAACACGCAAAGTTCGGGTGTCTTTACCCCAAAAAACAAAGTTTGAATAAAAAAGTGTAAAGAAAAAAGTTTGTTTATCCGTCGGAATATGTCATTATTCAAAAAAGTGTAAAACCCGCAAAGTTCGGGTAGGTAAGTGTAAAAGAAAAAAAATGTTTGTTTCAAAAAGTGTAAAAACCCGCAAGATTTGGGTAGTCAAGGGTCTTTACCCCAAATATAAAATGAAGGATAAAAGTGTGCATCCTTCAATTTAGCTCATTTGGCACTTTACACCCTAAAATTACAAAATTAGCATACTCCACATGTTATTTCACATTTCCTTCGTACAATGCATTCTCATCTATTTCCTACTGATATTTTTGCTGGAAAACATTTTTCTGTCTTTAGGGGTAACATCATCAATAATGTTCATTTGCTCAATTTTCAGAGGAAAAAATAATTAAGAAAGATGCATAAATCCACGCAAACTCATAAAACAAGCAAAATAAAAAATATCTACTATAATTATAGAGTAATTCCATTAGAACAAACAAACGGTTAATTATAAGTACACATGAAGCTTGTTGATCAAATTAAATAGGAGGATTTTTTATAGTGTGAGAAGGGACAAATTGAGGGTGAAAGAAGGATAAGACGGCGTTTATGCCTCTTTTTATTATTTTAGTTTTTGATTATGGGGAGGGGATACTTAAAGACATACTAGCTCGACAAATCAGAGTTCATAGTTAAATTTCGAGACTAAGTGGTCCCCATTCTATCAAGCTCCATAAACATGCATGTGCTATTGTCCGGAGTGTTCACCACTTGCAAAGTATGGTTAATTCACATTTTTGCCATATTGTCCACCACATGATTCTCTTCTCTCCAAATTTGTTTCGTAATCACCTGCCATGGCTGATTCAAGCAGTCCCGGATTCTGGAAATACAACCAATAAAGCAGTGAACATATGTTGCTTCCCAAATATCTGTCTATGCTTCCCAAATATCTGTCTATGCTTCCCAACAATCCGTTTCAAGAATGATTTTGCGTTGTTGATAATTCCATGCAATTTCCAGGCCCATCTCTATTGCGTAGAGCTCGGTTTCTAAACTGTTGATATATAGCTTCAACTTGTCCTTTGAAAATGTCTTTCCATTTGCCCTCATTGTCCCTAATAAAACCTGTAATCCCCTCCATGCCTTGAAGTTCATTAGTTGGGTTCGTGAAGGCTGCATCGACATTCACTTTGTGCCAAACTTGATCGGACATAGACCAACCTACGTGAAAAGTAAGACTTAGGTCAATAGGGTCATCACTGTTAGAGTGTATGCCCTCAAATGCTATAAAGACGATAGATTTATAGGTCATTGGCTTGTAATTAAACAATACCTTTTCGTTATATATAAGGCATTATCTTGTTGTTTTCTTATAGGCATTTGTAAGGTGTTAATAAACAACGTAAAGTCCTTAATAATGAGGCAAACCTTCTACTTCCTATAGGTTAGGAAGAAAGGCACTAGAAGGGTTACGTTTGATCCTTATTATCTAAATAGGGTTCACAAGTCTAAGAGAGTATTGACTGGACATCAATACAGGACAAAAACTTGTATGATGTAAGTTTTGACAGAGAAAGTGTCAGTCGAACGTTATGAGAATGATAATGGAACTTATGTCATAGACATATCAGTTGGACTGATATGTTCGAACATGGCTCGCATCGGTTTCATCACATGGGTATTCACTCATTAACAATCAATGATGAAACTGATAAGTTGTGATAGGTACGCGTGAACCTTAGACCTGAGGAATCGAGTTGAAGATGTACTTGTGATATCAAGTCTGTCATTAGAGTAATTGGATCCAATTCACCCTTTGGTGGGATCGACCTCGAAGTGCGACTTGATGAGCAAGTAGCATTCTTAACTGATTAGCAAAATGGGATTTATTCTCTCATAAGTGATTGAGCTAAATATCATATGCAGTCATGAATGAGTGAGGTTAAAAGTCTTTGGCCAAAGCATAAAGAGATACTCATGTGAGACATGAATGTATACTCATTGATCTCGATTCATTATGAGCTAAGCATATGGTCAAGTCATGTGAGTTTGACTAAAACCATGACTCTCACTTGATTGTGATATAAGAATAAAAAGGTTTATACTCGTACGGTATTCACAGCGTATAAGGTTTAGAATGATCCTATTCATTCATTCTCAATTGGGATACGATGTGAGCCACGTGACTAGTTAGGTGTTACTCACATACTTTTGGTTTCCTCCCAATTGCCTTTTGAGACGAACCTAAAGGGTCACGCTTAAAGGAAGTGCAAAAGGAAAACTCATGGAAAAGAGTTGAGAGAATTTTTCAGTATTGGATATCGTGATTAATTAATTAATTAATCATTAGATAGTTTTATTACTTAATTAAGTTAATGAATTAATTAATTCCTTAGAGGAATTTAATTATAAAATTAACATGGATTTAATTGATTATTTAATTAATTTATTTATTGGATAAATAATATTAATTACTTAATTAATTAAATAGAAAAATAGGACTAAAGCCCGAAGGCTTTAAAAGCTTTAAAGTGGGCTTCCACATGAGGGGATTAGTAGCCTAGGTTATTGTTTTCTATTGTAGTATAAATATACTACTTAGTGAAAAATTAACCAAGTGATTAAGTCATAACTTTCTCTCCAAGTCAAAAGTACTCCAACCTCTATCTCTCTATAGCCGTCCAAGAGAAGAAAAGAAGGTTTTTTCGCTTTTGACTCCGGCGTGGCAATTTAGAGACAACGACGAATTTGTTGTTCAAGAAGGGATTGCAAAGCTGGTTCAGAATTCAACATACGCGAAGAACGGTAATTGAATTCGAAACCCAATTTAAATATGTGAAATCGAGATGAGCCACATGGGAGATTTTTCTTTTCGCTGCTTTTTTATGTTTTAAAATCCCAGCAGTGATATCAGAGCCAATCTCTGATTTTCGTATTTAATTGATTATGTGATTATGCGATTTTCACGTTTTTGAAGCATGCTTTTAAATATGTTTTTTTTTGTGATAGTAATCCATGATTTTCTGCGTTTAATTCATGTATGTTGTAGTATGATGACTTGTGAATTGAAAAATCTGATTTTTGTGAGCATTGGGTTTGAAAAACCCCGCGACGAGCACAACGAGAACAACGTGCGCAGCGCGCAGACAGCGCACGTTGTGCGCGTAGCTGGTGGCCTGTGCGCAGGCGCCGTGCGATAGGCCACCCTGGCCGGGAGCACAACACGCGCATGTCGTGCCGTGCGCCAAACGCACAGGGGCCTTCGTGGGCCCGGGTTCATGACCCGAGTTTTAAAGTGTCGAGTTGTTTTTCCTTGGGTCCAATTTTTTAAATAAATGGGTTTTGGGCTATTTTAGTTATCCGGGTGAGTCAAAAGGATGATGACCCGTATTTAATTAAATAAGTCCAAATTATTTTAATTAAAAACACGGATTTTTCAATAAATTAGTTTTGGGCCTAATTAATTGAATTTAAATATGCCAATGGTTGGTAATTTATATTTGATGAAATCGAGCCCAAATTGTTTTTATTGAATATTATTCATTTAAATAAAATAATTAATAATGATTCTTAGAGGATTTTTTAATAAGTTATTTATTTAAATATAAGATTCTCACTAAATGGTTTATTATTATAATGCCAATAAAATTTGGAATTTTATTGAGGAAATTAATTAGTTGGACTAATTAATTATTAGCTTAATAACCAACATATATGTTTTAAATAACGCGGGCATGTATTATGTGATGGTGACATTTATTCATGGGCTTAGGTTGCTTTCTTTTGATTGTATTTCTTTTGATGGGTTGTAAGGGCCGGATTTAAGCTCGTTTATTTTATTTCTAGAATTATGTATAGGTTGTTAATTTAATCTCATGTAATAGATAGAAATAGAATAGGCCTTCAAGAAGAGATCAATCCAAAAGAAGAGGAGTTTGGAGCCCAAGAAGATTAGCTAGGCTTTTCTTTTAATTTTATGATGGCTCATTGGCTTGGGCCCTCTAGATAAAGCTCATGGATAAATGTGTTGGTTTATTGCTTTCGATGCATGTTCATTAGTTGTATGAAGCATGTATGTTATTAATATGTGCTATATAAATATAATAATGTGCAAAGTGAGACATAGATAAATGTTTAGAACATGAATTCTCCCATTTAAAAATTATACTAAGTTAGTAAGAGGTGCTAGGCATCTTTTCCCTCCACTAAATTTAATAGAGTTTAGATTTAAACCTAGTATATGGCATCTTCCCAATAGGGGAGGGGGGTCATATATCAAGATTTAATTCTAAAATTTTATTAAGTGCATTAGATGTCTTAATCGAGACATATTTCACCCCAAATATCGTTAAAGGGTTGCAAGGTGAAATTCAAATGTTAGATTATGAGGAGTTAGTGGGAATAAACTTAGATAGTCCACAAAGCCTATAAATCATTAAAGGGTTGCGATTTTTGTGGGTTATGGAAAAAAAAAGATTGGACCGTCTATTGGATAGATTGATGTTGGACATCACTTTAATTATGTAATGGACCAAATATCGTTAAAGGGTTGCCATCCATTGCATTATTTAAAGAACTCGATCCCCACTACAAAGCTATAAACAACGATCACTTTCCTTTTTCACAGTGGGAGTGTGAATCTCAAAAAATGTAGTGGGAGCCAAGTTATAAGTCGAAGTCCTTGATTTTAAACTTGGTTTTAGTTTAGTTACATACGTCTAATTAAGTTTGGTTTATTTTCTGCAGTTATTTGATTTATCTCTCTCAAAACAAAAATGACTATCAATCCACTTTCCGTTTTACTCGAAAAGAACATCCTTACCGGACCCAACTACGTGGACTGGCTAAGAAACTTGAGAATAGTTCTCAACATGGAGTCATTGGGATATGTATGGGACACTGACATCCCTGCTCTGCCTTCCAGAACACGTGCCAATGAAGAAGAAGTCCAAGCTCATGAAAAGTGGGTGAAGGACGACGTCCGAGTGCGTGGGTACATTCTTGGCTCAATGACAAACGAGCTTCAGAGGTCCCACGAAAAGATGACCACTGCGAGGGCTATCTTGGCACACTTGGTTGAGCTCTATGGTGAGCACAGTCATACTGCTAGATATGAGATATCTAAAGAGCTCTTCGGGGCCAAAATGAGAGAAGGTGAGAAAGTTGGGGATCATGTCCTCAAGATGATCTCGAGGATCGAGAGATTGGAGGCTCTTGATTTTACTATGAACCAACATCTTCAAACCGATCTTATTTTGCAGGCTCTTCTTGATTCATTTTCCCAATTTGTCATGAACTTCAATTGCAATGAGATTGAATGCAACTTAGCTGGGCTAATGAACAAATTAAACACTGCACAATCTCAATTGAAGCCCAAGGGGAAAAAAACTACACTGGTAATCTCTTCTGAGCCCAAAAGGGCGAAGAATAAGAAGAAGAAAGCCAAAAAGCAGGGTGGCAAGCTTGGAGCTCAGGGTGGTGTCGATAATGGAAAAGGGAAAGCTCCTATGAATCGCAGGCGTAAGGGGCCACAGAAAATGGATAGATACCTACACTGCGGTGAGATGGGCTACTGGAGAAGGAACTGTCCAAATATGGGCCCATGCGCACAAGGTATGGAACTTTATGTTCATGAAACTTATTGTTCTATGACCGTTTTCTCTACATCTTGGATTCTTGATTCTGGAGATGGTGCTCACATTTGTTGTATGAATCAGGATCTGGTGCGAGGAAGGAAGCTGGACAATGATGAGGTGAAGATCAGAGTAGGCAGCGGGCAAAGCGTCACAGCTAATGGAATTGGATCTACCTCATTGCTTTCAAATTTTAGACATTTACTATTTCTGGATAATGTTTTAGTTTTGCCCAATAGGATCAAAACATTGTTTCAATTCCCGTTTTAGTTAAACTTGGTTATACCTTCCAATTTTTTATGAACATTGCAATATTTATTATGGTAATAAATTAGTAGGTTTTTCTTCTTTAGTAAATGGATTGTATTACCTTAATGTCCAGAATGAGTGTTCTGTGAATACTATACAAAGAAAACATAGTAGGCTTGGAATCAACGAAAGATTGATCTGGCATCTTAGACTAGGCCATGTCGGTGAACATAAAATTCACAAAATGGAGAAAGATGGACTAAGTGGTCCATTGGGATTGGATCCCTACCCTATTTGTGAATCTTGTCTCAAAGGAAAGATGGCTAGATCCCCCTTCACAGGGACTTTTGAAAGAGCCTCACAAATCTTAGGTTTAGTGCACACTGAAGTTTGTGGACCATTTGGAGAAATGGCTCAAGGAGGTTTCCTTTACTTCATCATATTCACTGATGACCATTCAAGATATGGTCTAGTGTACCTGATGAGGCATAAGTCTGAATCCATTGAAAAGTTCAAGGAATTCAAGGCTTTAGTGGAAAATCAAACTGGTCAACATATAAAAACTCTTCGATTGGATTGAGGAGGAGAATATATGAGCGACGAGTTTGATATATACCTTAGAGAGAATGGTATAGTATTACAGCTCACACCTCCAGTGACACCATAGTTAAATGGATTAGCAGAGCGAAGGAATCAAACCCTGTTGGACATGGTTCGCTCCATGCTCAGCTACACTGACTTACCCATTTCACTGTGGGGTCATGCTTTGCTTACAGCTGTACACATTTTAAATAGATGTCCGTCCAAGTCCGTTCCTAAGACTCCATATGAGATATGGAGAAATAGGAAACCAAGTCCTAATCACATCAAGATTTGGGGATGTCCGGCTTATGTCAAAAAGACTAAAGTGGACAAGTTGGAGGCTAGATCCTTGAAAGGGAGTTTCGTTGGATATCCTGAGGATTCAATGGGATACCTCTTTTACCTGCACGATGATCAAAGGATCATTGTAGCTTTACAAGCCCACTTTCTTGAAGATGAGTTTATTCAAGAAGGAGGAGCGGGTAGAAAGATTGTTCTCGAAGAACAAAATGAAACTCCAGTGGATACATCTACACAAGAAGTGAGAATCGAACCTTCTGTAACACAACCACAACCGCGAAGATCAAGTAGAGTACCTCAACCGCCTGAGAGGTACGGATATCTAGTACAGAGTGAGCTGGACCTTCATTCTGTATTAGAGGAGAGTCATGTAGATGATCCCTCCACTTATGATCAAGCAATGGTGGATGTGGATGCTACTAGATGGCGTGAAGCTATGCAAACTGAGATCGATTCGATGCATGCAAACCAAGTCTGGAAACTTGTATACCAACCTGTGGGGGTAAAACCAATCGGGGTGTAAATGGATTTACAAGAGAAAGATTGGTGTTGATGGCTAGGTTGACACCTACAAAACCAGACTAGTGGCGAAAGGGTATAGTCAAAATGAAGGAATTGACTACCAAGAAACCTTTTCGCCAGTAGCTATGATCAAATCAATAAGGATTCTACTTGCAATAGCGGCACACCTAGACTATGAAATATGGCAAATGGATGTCAAGACTGCTTTCCTAAATGGATTCATAGAAGAGGATATCTATATGGAAAAGCCTAAAGGTTTTGTTTCCAAGGACCATATTCATAAGGTGTGTAAACATGAGAGATCCATCTATGGACTCAAGCAAGCATCTCATAGCTAGAATCTGCATTTTGATGAGGCTGTCAAAGGATTTGACTTCATCAAGAACGAAGACGAGCTATGTATTTACAAGAAGGTTAGTGGGAGCAAGATAACATTCCTTGTGTTATATGTAGATGACAACATTCCTTGTGTTATATGTAGATTACATATTACTCATAGGGAATTATATAGGAATGCTCACCACTGTTAAGAAGTGGCTTTCGAGTACTTTTTCCATGAAGACTTGGGAAAGGCAACTGATATTCTAGGGATTTGAATCTATAGAGATCGAACAAATAGAATGATAGGGCTCTCTCAAGCCCTTTTCTTAGAAAAGGTCCTAAAGAGTTATAGGATGGAGGATTCTAAGAAAGGGTTCCTACCAATGAGGCATGTGATACATCTCTCGAAATCTATGTGTCCTCAAAGTGAGGAAGATAGAAAAGAGATGAGCACTGTACCCTATTCATCTGCTGTGGGTAGCCTGATGTACGCGATGTTGTGTACAAGACCTGATATAGCTTATGCAGTAAGAGTTGTTAGTTGATTTCAGGCAAACCCTGGCAAAGAACATTGGATAGTTGTAAAGAATATCCTAAAGTATCTGAAGAGAACTAAGAATATGATTCTCATCTATGGGAGTGGTGACCTGAGAGTGGATGAGTACACTGACTCGGATTTTCAATCAGACGTCGATGATCGAAAATCCACCTCAGGATTCGTATTCACCCTTAATGGTGGGGCGGTGATTTGGAAAAGTTCCAAGCAAAGCACAACCGCGGACTCCACAACTGAGGCTGAATACATAGCTGCCTCTGAGGTAGCTAAAGAGGCTGTTTGGCTTAGAAAGTTCATAGAAAAACTTCAAGTGATTCCTAGCATAAAGCTCTTGTTGCCACTTTACTGTGATAACACCGGAGCAATAGTGCAGGAAAAAAGAACCTAGGTCTCACTACAAGTCCAAACACATCGAGAGGAGATATCACATCATAAGAGAGATCGTTGCACGAAGAGAAATATCTGTTCAGAAAATAGTCTTAGCTGAGAATGTCACTGATCCATTGACCAAGCCATTGGCACAGATGGTGCTAGAAAAACATCTCGAGGGGATGGGTATTAAATACCATAGCAAATGGCATTGAGTGCAAGTGGGATATTGTTAGAGTGTATACCCTCAAATGCTATAAAGAGGATAGATTCATAGGGCATTGACTTGTAACTAAACAATACCTTTTCGTTATATATAAGGCATTATCTTGTTGTTTTCTTATAGGCATTTGTAAGGTGTTAATAAACAACATAAAGTCCTTGATAATGAGGTAAACCTTCTACTTCCTATGGGTTAGGAAGAAAGGCACTAGAAGGGTTTGATCCTTATTATCTAAATAGGGTTCACAAGTCTAAGAGAGTATTAACTGGACATCAATACAGGACAAAGATTTGCGTAATGTAAGTTGTGACAAGGAAAGTGCCAGTCGAACACTATGGGAATGATAGTGGGAACTTATGTCATAGACATATCAGTTGGACTGATATGTTCGAACATAGCTCGCATTGGTTTCATCACATGGGTATTCACTCAATAACAGTCAATGATGAAACTGATAAGTTGTTATAGGTATGCGTGAACCTTAGACCTGAGGAATCGAGTTGAAGATGTACTTGTGACATCAAGTCTGTCATTAGAGTAATTTGATCCAATTCACCCTTTGGTGGGATCGACCTTGAAGTGCGACTTAATGGGCAAGTAGCATTCTTAACTGATTAGCAAAATGAGATTTATTCTCTCATAAGTGATTGAGCTAAATATCTTATGCAGTCATGAATGAGTGAGGTTAAAAGTCTTTGGCCAAAGCATAAAGAGATACTCATGTTAGACATGAATGTATACTCATTGACCTCGATTCATTATGAGCTAAGCATATGGTCAACTCGTGTGAGTTTGATAAAACCATGACTCTCACTTGACTGGGATATAAGAATAAAAGATTTATACTCGTACTGTATTCACAGCGTATAAGGTTTGGAATGATCCTATTCATTCATTTTCAATTGGGATACAATGTGAGCCAGGAACTGGCTAGATGTTACTCACATCCTTTTGGTTTTCTCTCAAGTTCTTTTTGAGACAAATCTAAAAAGTCACGCTTAAAGGAAGTGCAAAAGGAAAAATCATGGAAAATACATGAGAGAACTTTTCGGTATTGGATATCGTGATTAATTAATTAATTAATCATTAGATGATTTTATTAATTAATTAAGTTAATGAATTAATTAATTCCTTAGAGGAATTTAATTATAAAATTAACATGGATTTAATTGCTTATTTAATTAATTTAGGGATAATGGCAGACACCCCCCTCAGTTATGAGGTGATGTGCACTTTGCCCCCTAACTTATTGAAATGTGCACTTTGCCCTCTCACTTATCATAAAATGTGCACTTCACCCCCTCGGGCAGCTCGGGCAGGGGCAAAGTGCTACAAAACACATAAGTGAGGGGGCAAAATGCTACAAAGACACATAAGTCAGGGAGGCAAAGTGCTACAAAGACACATAAGTCAGGGGGCAAAAGTCCAATTTTTATGATAAGTGTGGTGCCCGAATCTGCCCGAGGGGGTGAAGTGCACATTTTATGATAAGAGAGGGGGCAAAGTGCACATTTCAATAAATTAGGGGGCAAAGTGCACACCACCCCATAACTGAGGGGGGTGTCTGCTATTATCCTATTAATTTATTTATTGGATAAATAATATTAATTATTTAATTAATTAAATAGCAAAATAGGACTAAAGCCTGAAGTCTTTAAAAGCCTTAAAGTGGGCGTCCACATGAGGGGATTAGTAGCCTAGGTTATTATTTTCTATTGTAGTATAAAGGGATAATAGCAGACACCCCCCTCAGTTATGGGGTGATGTGCACTTTGCCCCCTAACTTATTAAAATGTGCACTTTGCCCCCTAACTTATTGAAATGTGCACTTTGCCCCCTCACTTATTATAAAATGTGCACTTCACCCCCTCAGACAGTTCAGGCAGATTCGGGCACCACACTTATCATAAAAATTGGACTTTTGCCCCCTGACTTATGTGTTTTTGTAGCACTTTGCCCCCTGACTTATGTGTTTTTGTAGCATTTTGCCCCCTCACTTATGTGTTTTGTAGCACTTTGCCCCGGCCCGAGGGGGTGAAGTACACATTTTATGATAAGTGAGGGGTCAAAGTGCACATTTCAATAAGTTAGGGGGCAAAGTGCACATCACCCCATAACTGAGGGGGGTGTCTGCCATTATCCCTAGTATAAATATACTACTTAGTGAAAAATTAACCAATTGGTTAAGTCATAAATTTATAAATTTCTCTCCAAGTCAAAAACACTCCAACCTCTCTTTCGCCGTCCTCCAAGAGAAGAAAAGAAGGTTTTTTTGCTTTTGACTCTACCGTGGCAATTTAGAGATAGCGACGAATTTGCTGTTCAAGAAAGGATTGCAAAGCTGGTTCAGAATTCAACATACGCGAAGAACGGTAATAGAATTCGAAACCCAATTTAAATATGTGAAATCGAGATGAGCCACATGGGAGAATTTTCTTTCCGCTGAGTTTCTATGTTTTAAAATCCCAACAATCACTACGCAACTGAGAGCTCTCTTGCACGCGGCAACGAATAGTGTCCATATCAATTCAAGGTGAAGTAGGGTTTTCCTCATGCACCGTCTGGTTAAGGACTTGAGACAAAAAATTAACAATTTTAGTAAACGCATTGTCCCAATGATCGTACCGACCATACCTGTTAGCTGGGGTAGTGAGATTCCAGTCGACCCAATCCTTGGCATTCAAGGTAAAGAACGCCAAGTATTGATTAGAAGTGATTAGCGCATGCACCTGTTTGGCATATGAACAATAGCGAAGAGCATGAATATTGGTTTCCTCTGGGTGGCCACAAATTTTCACGAGGTGTTAGGCAAGATATGCCGATTTTGAAGGTGAGTATTAGTCAGTACTTTGTTGTGACAGAACAACCAAATGAGAAATTGACAATGATATGTCCTTTTAACCTTCTAAATACGACACCATTGTTTGGTATCTTCTTGATTATATTATCAATGTGCATGAGACAATCTTGTGCACTTTTACAAGTGTACAGCCCATTGTTCGTGTGGCACCACACGGGGATGTCTTCAGTATCTGCCATGATGTCCAAGTTTATTCGATCCAATTATTTTTTGATTGAGTCTATGATGAATTCATGGTCTGCCCAACACCAGCCATTAACTTCGATCCAGTAACTTGCAACCGTTCTTTTACGTGTTATTGTATCTAGTTTGATACCAAGTCTCTGCATGAGATCAATATTAACCAGCCAAAGATCTATCCAGAAACACGTTGTTTTGTCGTTCCCAATTTTCCATTTTAGATTTGCTTCAAGGAATGGGAGCGCAACTTGAATGCTTCGCCATGTGTGTGATGTCCGCGTCCTTTCTCTAAGCAAGTATTTGTAAAGAACAATTTGAACCTAAAGCTTAGAGTTGTCTCGCACTATTTTCCACCCCAACTTGCCAATGAAAGCCATATTGACAGCCCTCATGTTATAAATACCGAGACCTCCATCATCTTTCTTACGACATAACATATTTTAAGACGCTAGGTGTGCTCGACGCCTATCTGGAGAACCACCCCAAATAAAGTTGTTATTCTCCTTGTCAATTTCATTACAAATACCCATGGGGATCAAGAAAGTTTGAATATAATAATAAGGAATAGTGGAGGATTCTGCTTTGACAAGAATAACCCGCTCGGCAAGTGAGAGATGATTTTGCTTCCACCTTTGAAGTTGACTTTTGATTTTGTCACCAAAAGGTTCTAATCCTTTTTAAGAACTCAGGGGGGGGGGGGGAGCCCACGTACTTTCCTGCATCACCTGTCATGGTAAGTTGGGCACGGTTTGCAACCCTTCTTGCAAGACTCACTGGGGTATTGTTCGAAAAAATAGATCTGAGACTTCTCTCTATTGATCTTTTGACCCGAGAGGCCACAATAGATGTCAAGCGTGTTTTGATCAATATCATCTGCTTTGCAGAATTTTGCCAAAAATAATTAAATTATCGGCAAACATTAGATGGGATATCCAAGGGCCATGCTGAAATGTGGGAAAAGCACGCCCATGCCCGCCTCTGACAGATTGAATGATGAGTGCACCTAACTTCTCAATGCAGAAAATTAATAAGTAAGGTGAGAGGGGGTCCCTTATCTTAGACCTCTATTTGGTTTGGACCACTCGGTTTGCTCCCCATTCCAAAGTAAGGAGAGTCGAACTGAGTAGGTATAATACAATATGAGTTCGGTCCATATCTCAGGGAAACCTATCTCGCGAAGTATATTATCTAAAAATAGCCAATTTATCCTATCATATACGTTCTCAAAATCAATTTTAGAAATAAAATAGCTTTTAGATTTCTTAATTGTCTTCAAACTACGCATAACTTCTTGGGTTATAATAATATTGTCAATCGTTTGATGCCCTTTTATGCTGAGTTTGAGGAATTCAAGAATCCATGAAACTTCCAAGGCGATTCGCCATAGTTTTGGTAACGATCTTAAGAATGATGTTATAGAGAGAAATAGGTCTAAATTTAGAGTTATATAAAGCATTTTTCTCTTTAGGAATCAAAATAACGAGAGAATCGTTAAAATTAGGATTGATAGTACCTATTTGGATGGTGTGTCTCACCATCTCGGTTACTGCATCTCCAATATTATGCTAATATTTTTGGAAGAAAAGAGGTTGAATGCCATCGGGTCCACGAGATTTGGTGGGATGCATATCCCAGATAGCTTTCTTGAACTCGTCTTTAGACATCCTGACTTGAAAAAGGGCTGCCTGATTAGACGTGAGTAGAGAGAAGTCGGGTGTAGACTGGTTTCCCGTAGCATGTTCGTTTGTCCCGTAGAGATTTTTATAGAAATCCACTGCCATGTTTTTCATAGTTTCAACATCATGCACCAAAGCCCCCTCCTCAGTCTGAAGGTGAGTAATTTTATCTCTATTCCTTTTTGCTCAAGCTTTTGATATTTCGATCTTTGGCTTTAAGCCATCAGGTTCTCAACTTTTGTTTCCAAAGAAGTTCTTCACGACGAAGACTAGCTTGGCATTGAATATTGAACTTCGTTTCCATCTTTTGAAGGGATCGACTAAGCTGTCTCCCTTATGATATTTGAATCCCATTAATTTTGGCTAAAAGTTCTCATTTCTTTTGAAAAAAATTGCCAAAGACCTCCTTATTCCAAGTTTGCATATGGTTCTTGATGTGGTGGAAACGGTTATGAAGATCAAGTTCAACCATGTCTGTCCAATGACGGGAAATCGAGTCTAGGAGAGTCCAATTAGTAAACCAAGCCATTTGCATACGAAAGGTTCTCTTGACCTGATGTCTGTTTATGAGCTAATTAAAGTTGAGAAGGAGGGGAGTGTAGTTTGACCCTATGCGAGGCAAGTGAGTAACCGAAGCATTAGGGTGAGTCAGTCGACAATCCATGTCACAAAAAATACGATCGAGGCATTCTTGGAGTAGAGAGTTGCTCCTTTTAGCCCACGTAAATCTGGAACTTGAGAACTTCATATCAATAAGACCACTCTTGTTAATATATTAAACAAAAGCACGGTCTCGGTTAGGGTCAAAAGGCGCCTTGCCCATCTTTTCACTGTCTTTAATAATTACGTTCATATCTCCGCCTATGAGGCAAGGGCCTTGAATAGAGTTAGCAAGCTGAGAAATATAATTCCAAAGGTGAGTCTGAATGGCAGGCTACGGGCTTATATAAACAATTGTGAGAAGCCAGTCCGATTTGTTAATCTCATGAATAATTGTAGTAATGCATTGATCATTACCCGTGATGATATCAAGATGAACTTTACAGGAATCCCAAAAAAGCCAAATACCTCCCGAAAAACCCCTAGTTTCAACCACCACCACTTTGTCCAAAGCACCGCGATTGAGAATATTTTTGGTTTGAACCCCATTAACACGGATTTCCATAAGAACAAGAATCTTTGGCTTGTTGGTACGGAGAAGATCAAGAAGGATGGCTTTAAAAGTCCTGCTCCTTGCACCCCTACAATTCCAAAATATGTAACTCATTAAAAAAAGACATGGGAGAGATAAATTGGAATGACAATTATCGTACCTTGGGGGTCAAGCAACCCCGTATATCTTCCGGCTTTGTAGTTTGCGTCAATGCCACATTCTCTTCGTTTTCACTTAGGAGTTCCTCTGACACGTTGCAAACTATTCGTCATGTTGGCTTGTGGCGAAAATGATATCCGGTCCATATCAGGACGGTTCCTCATAATGGTTATCGGTATTAGAATTGGTGGAGTTAAGATTCTTACCTTCTTTACTGGTTATATTATGTAAATGTTTTTCAACAATAATATGTCGTAGGTATGTGTGACTTGCTCAGAAGATAAGGACGGTTTGGAAATTAAGGGGTTGAGATTGAGATAAAATAGATTTACGAGGCGATGGGGGTTTAATAAGCATTTTTAGTGATTTCAGACCTTTTTTTATTTTTAGCTAATTTCTGTTTGAGCTTATTGGATTGTGATTTGATGTTTAGAGTGGGGTTGTTGGGTCCAGTCGCGCCCACGAAGGCCGAGTTGATTTTGTTGTCTGATATACTATAGGTTTGGCCCACTTGAATTTGGGGTAAAGCATCAATTTGTATTTGGAGGGGTTAGGCCTATTTGTCGTGTTAGACTAGCATCGGTGATTGGGTCGAACGAGTTGCATGGGCCACATCTCCTGGGCCTTTGTCTGTGATGGAGTCTTTAGTATTCAGATTGGTTGTAGAAATGTTTGATGGTTGGGCCCATTTTTTTTCCTTTTCCAAAATATTAAACTGTGAGCTCAAGGAGTTTTGGATTGGAGCTTTTTCATTGTTAGATTTCAGAGCGTTAGAGTTATCTGTCTTCTTAGTAAGTTTATCTTTCTTCATACCAAATACATAAGATTCAGCTCCCCTAATTCCTGTTTTAAATTTGCCCAAATTATTTTGTTTTCTTTCCACGGGTTTGTTACCATCTTTGCCCATTTTACCTAGCTTGTTTGGTGCATTTCGGGCTGGTCGCCACTGCCGAGATTGGGCTATCATCCATGGCTCGAAACCTTCAATGTCCTTTTTTTTGGATTTGTGTCAGTCACCGGGGCGGAGCTTCTCGATTGAGAGTGTGAATTGGCACCTGTTATTGCCTGGGGACCCGAGTGCCCGCACGTCTCTTTTCGATGTCCCTATTGCCCACACGTGATGCATATGAAGTGTAGCCTCTCATATTCGACGGGTTGAACCAGATCGTCTTTCATGATGGTGGGCACTAGAGGTTTGGATAAGTCAACCTCAATACATATTCGAGCAAAATGACCTCTAAGGAATTCTTCGATGTTTCTATCCACTTTGATAACTCTACAATGGCACTCCCCATTCTTGACATGGGTTTGTAGTTAAACAATTCAATTGGTAAATTCAGGAATCAAATCCAAGCAAGAGCAGTGTTGATTACTCCCTTGTTTGCTTGGAATTTGGTTTTCCATTTTTGCACGGTAAGGTAGTGCCCTATAATGACCCAGGAGCCATCGTTCAACATGTGGTTATATTCTTCTTTGGTGTAGAATCTGACCATGTAATCCATTACTCAAATCCATGAGTTCAATGCCATCCTTGATTTTCCATAGAGTGCGTAATCTGTTTTTGAGCATGAGATGCCCGATCTTACGTCCCAGAACTTTGCTAATAAGCGCACGCTGGTAGGGTAAGCTACATTTACTCCATTCGTGATTGGTCACATACTTTTTGATTGTCAGGTTCCCTCATTGTATTATCGTCTTGATTTGTCAAAGTTATCATCTCCGTCTCAGCAGGTTCACCCTCAACTATGTAAAATGTTCGATTGGTGGGCGGTTGATTCTATGTCTATTTGAGTTGACCTCATCCATGCGTTGGTTTGAGTGGTTTTGTGAGATTCGGTTTCTTGTCGCATCTTCAAATGTGAATCAGTGTCCCCATCATATGGAGGGTCGTAATGACATGCGTCTCTATCGGCCCTGGTGGTCCCAAGTGACATAAGAAAGGGTCTAGAATGGGGAAGGGCGTTGAATAGACCCTGAAGTCTTTTTCGACTTAACAAAATTTCGTATCACTTAAAATGTTTTGAACGCTTAGTGAGCTGAACGCTAGTTCAAGTGCTAGAGAAAAGATAACTTAGATTTAGTGATTTTAGTAAGTACCACAGTAGGGGAACGCTTAGGTCGCTTAATCAGGGTTAGCACAACGAAATAGATTTTAATGCTCAGCGCTCGGTTTTAACAATTAATCGCTTAAATATTTTTAAAGCTTTTTAAAGATATAATGCAGATGATAAGTAAAACAATAAAATAGTAATGTAAATGACACAAGATATGAAAGTTTCACAGGGTGATGTAATCCCAGTTACGTCCTTCTTCTCCTTTTCACTTGGAGGGAATTCACTAGATGATAATCAAAATCTTCACACAGAGGACTTCTACAAATAATGAATGGATATGAAGATGATCTTGAGCTCTTTGATCACACAGACTTCAAGTTCACTTGAGATCTTCTTCAACAAGCTTCTCTCACTCAGAAATACTGCTTGCAATAACAACTTTATCACACAGATGAAAGAGGTTGAGGAGTTTTGTCACAGGGGTTTGTTTGATTTTGGAAGTTCAAACAACTTTGGATATCTCAATAATAATGAAGGGTTCTTCTTTGAAGAGGTTTGATATATCTGTGACTGTCTTTGGAATGTATGCAAATCTTGAAGGATTTTGGCTATGGAGTTTGTAAGATTTTTTTGTAAGTATTTTAGCAAAGTTTTTTTGATCTATTTTCTTGTGTATGTGTCTATATGATTAAGGTTTGCTGAAGGGTACTATTTATAGAGATTTCTTGGAATTTGTCTGTTGGACACATGCAGACGCGTGTTTCTCACTCAGCAAGTGAATAGTCTTTTTTCTGACATTCGTGAAATTCTGCTACACCGATTGGATCTGACAGACTTTGAACTCTGACAGTCTAGCCAATGGTGGCTTGTCCGTATGCAATTCGTCTTTATCACATTTAATGCTTTTATCAGGCATTTAATGCATTTAAATTTATTTTTCGTTGAAAATAAATGTCCGTTGATGATTGCATTTAAGTCCTTCATGACTTCGGAATTTATTTCAGGTGAATCTGATCTCCCTTGATCGCTTGATGGCTTTAAGCGCTAATTCATAACTCCTAAAATGTCCTTAGCGTTTGGCAGACGCTTAAGAAAATATTCATTTTCACTTGACTTCAGACGCTGATCTTCAACTTCATCTTTGACAGACTCACCTAGAATTCTATTAGTGACTCCATATCTAAAACTTAGTCTAAAATCTATACAGATAAAAATACAAGCCTATTCTTTCAAATGCTTATACAAATGTTCTATGAAAGCATACACTTGCATTCTTTTGGAGTCTAACATAAAATCCTATCTTGTCATCATCAAAACACTTAACATGAAATTTCCTAACAATTTCTCCCTTTTTGATGATGTCAAGACTTTAACTCTTTTATAATTCAAGAGTTAGACAAAAGCCAAAAGATGTTATAAGTTAGCGTTAGAAAGTTAATTAAGTTAGCTAAGTTAGATTGGCTTCAACAAGATGTTTCAACGTTAAATTATTCATTCATATATATAAGCGATTAAGTGTATAATGATTGAGCTGAAAAGAAAGGAAGATACAAAATAGTCAAGTAAAACCAAAGTATGCTAGAAAGCTACTGTCTTCTTTCTGTCGCTTGGCGAGATCCAGAAGAAGCCGATCAATGTCTATCATAGTTGTATGATATTCTTCATTGTAATCATATCGGTTCTTCCTGGTGCTTTCTCAAAATTCAGCAACCTCTCTGTCCAATGTCTTGGTAGAATACCTAGCGTCCGAATCAAGTCGTGATAAATGTCCAGGATAGAGTCATTAGAAGGTTTCCATCTAAGCAGCCTTCTAAGAAGTGCGACATAAGAATGAAAACCCATGCCTTCGAGAAAATCTACACCGATGTCAGGTAGCCTGTGCCTGCCTCTAAAGTATCTTGGCTTTCTTTTCTTTGTGACAATCTTTTTAAGATTCACAATTTCTTTAAACATTGATTGCCAATTCTTGTTATCAATTTTAGACAATGGCTCTGAGGCTTTAGCTTTTGGACTCTTTTCCCTTTCTTGACTTCATCAAAAGACTAGCATATTTCAATTATATCAAGGCGGAGGAGTTTGACCTCATTGACAAGAAGTGCAACCTGCTCAGCAATACTTTGAGAGACTGATTTTGAAATTTTATGTCTCTCGGTATCAGTAGATGCATTCTGAGCTAGCGATCGGTTGAAGTTTCAGAAAGCTCAGTAATCAGCGGGACCATGGAGTCAAGCACTTTTGCTGAACTTTGAGTCGCTTGATTTTGCATATCATTTACTCTTTGTCTGTCCACGGCACAGATTACTTCTTAATAATTTTCATCTATTTGAGAACATGAGCCCTGAATATCAACCAGAGAGTTTCTGACCACTTGTTTGAAGTCCTTGGCATAGGGGTCACTCTTAGAATCAGATGAGTCATTGGAAAAGGATTGCGCTGGAGGAGGCATAGAATCTTTTGAAGTCATTGGTGCTTTACCTTTAGCTTCATCTAAAATGAGAAGCTCTTCCTCTGCAATCTCAGCAACTTCATCAATCATTTGATTCATAGAGACAGTTGCGTCATCAATTTCAGCAACTTGAACATTAAGTAGAGCATCTACTACTAGAGCGCTTTGAGTATCTCTCATTTCAGCGTCTCCTGCTACAGTAGGAGCATCCACTTACATTTCTATGATTTCCACAGAAAGGGAATGTCATTGAACAGGGATGACCCAAATTGGGCCAATTGCTTCTAGAACATGCCACATACTTAGGTAGAATGATCTCGGGATCAAGAAAAGAGCGTCTTCGCACTGCTTAGCACTGAATGCTAGATCAACGTCTTCTGGGATCACTACACCATATGTGTAACAATTAATGACCATCATGAAAGTCAACAACGCTTGAGCTAGCGGTTGATCCACTGGCTGATCAAGAAAGGGATTAGGGCCACACGGATGTTCTATTCACACATGAACACAAGATGAAGATTATAGCTTCTGACCTCACTGAAACCAAAGTGATGGTTGAAGGTGATGTCCATTCACTGAGCATTTTCAACAGTGACTCTTCTGTCTCTGTGGAACTCTGCATGATTATCAGTTAGATGCACATGAACGGTACTTGGCATAGGGTTTGCATCTCGCTTACTAGTGGAACCATCCTCATTGAGATAAGACTCGGAGGTTCTGATGAACTTTATAAGCTCTGCTCGAATGAATCGCTCAATGCCTTGGCGAAAATATGGCAATTTGTTGATATCACCCACTAGCTTCAAGCGTTGCTTGAGAAAAAAGACGGCATAGCCTCTTTGCCTGTACAAACTCCCAAATTTGATAAGAGACGAACATCTGAGTATCTCTTCAATTGAATAAAAGTGCAGAACATACTCCTCTGTCCATCTAGATATATCAGTCATCCAGCGTCTCCCGAGTTTCTCAAAGATAAGTCTGTCTTTCTTGGCTTCGACCAATTTCTTGAATCATTCTCTATCATTGTCATAGTCATCAGCCCAGACTCTGGCGAGATACTCTCTTGCTTCATCTTCAACCCACTTGTTAATGGAATTGGGGTATTCTCTGAACATTTCACCCTTTTCTTTCCATAAGCGCAGGGGTTTTAGTGAAGACTTGTTAGCGGAAAAATGGACGACTTTAGGCAAAGCAAAATAACCCATTGGATTTAACTGTTCTTCATGTGGGTTCTTTGACCAGTCGCCCATATGCGGGCTTCTAATTTGGACATGAGTGCAGCGGAAGGGGAAGTTGCGGGCTTCACTTCTACCGACTTCCTGAAAGCGCCTACTTTCAAACTCTGTCAAATTGCTTTCTGGAGCATTCAGATACTCTAGTCTAGCAAGCACTTCTTTCTTTGACTTGAGACCTAGAGATCCTAGTGTCTCACAAACTTTGGATTTCTGAGCGTCCGAAAGAGCAGGATTGTGGAGAGATGTCTAAAAGGTAAGCTCCATCTCAATCATATGCCGAAGGGTACTTTTTCTCTAGGCATAATATAATTCATGATCTTCTTCAAAGCCTCTTAGGAAAAAGTTCACCACTGGAGAAAGAGGACCAGTTGGAGTAGGGACTATCAGGGTCACTTCTGTCAACCGCTATGCGTCTCCCGAGATACTCTCTCAGCGTCCGGAAGGACCATTTCTACTTTTTTAGCAATTTCCACCATTGTTGACATATCAGCGTCCAACTTTATGGCAACCTCAGGAGGGTAAGGAAGTGCATCAGCTTCTGCCATATTTTGAGCTGAAACATGCAAGCGTCTGAGAAGATAGAAAAATTTCTACGAAGTAGACATTTGAGATAAACGACATAAACGCTTACCTTGAGAACTTTCTTCGACTGTCTCATTCGTTTGAGCCTTGGAAACTGTTGGTCCCGCTGCCTCAGGCTCCACTGGCTCATCATCATCTAATGTGATGAGAGTGGTGAGGGGAGTAGCAAGAATGGGAATTTGCCTTTCTTCTAGAGTATCAAGGATGAATTTCATTCCCACTTCTCTAAGAGCCTAATCGCAAAAATTGATATCATCAGAAGGAGGATTAGCTTCAGGCTCTGCAAAAGATTCATGAGGAGGGGAGGCACTCACAGGTTCTTCAAGCGCTGGCTCTACTGGAGCACTTGTTGATCCCCTTGGAATAGATCACTGTGTGTGCTTTTGAGCTAGCGACACAACCTCTTGATCTTCTTCTTCCTCAGACTTAGGCTTATATTCGAATGCTGGGAGAGGAGAGGGGGTTTTCTGAGGAGGAAAGGGAGAGGGAGATTTCTTCTTGGTCTCTTTCTTCTTTGGCTTCTTAGAGGGCTTAGATGGCTCAACGTTTTTCTTAGCAGCCTTCTTCTTTGGTCGCTTGACCACAACTTCTTCTTTAGGCTCATCTAATGAGGAAATCGCTTATTCTTCATCATCACCTTGAAGTCTCTCTAGAGCTGCGAGTCGCTCTTCCTTGGGGACCGCTGCACCACCATATCGCTTGGGGTTGAACAGTTCTCCAATCATCTTCTTTCCATAAAATTTCAGCTCTGGGACTTTTGTTCCTGCGAAGTTAACGAATCCTCTAGTGCTTAAAATATAACTCAACAAAATCCCATAATGCTTGGGATTAATAGACTTCTGCATCGCTGCCTTAAAGCGATTAAAGACGTAGAGAGCCCAGTTGATCTTCAACTTGGTAAGAATGGCTATCATCATTCTATATTGCAAATGGGAAATCCTGTCGAAAGATCCCTTTCTGCATTCCACCATCTTGGCACAAATGTCAGCAAGGATGACATATTCTCCTTTCATGTCATTCTTCTTGAAGTTGGGTTCATACGCCGCAGCAACATCTTCTCTCTTGATCCTTTCCCAGATTTTTGTTGTAGATCCCTGTTAGGATTATGCCCTCAGATGCCATAGAGGTTAGAATATGTAGGGCATCCATCTTGTATTGAACTTAAATCATAATTTATAAAAGGCATTATTTAGGATGTAAGTGGATCTACAAAAAAAAGATAGGAAGCGATGGCAAGGTTGACACCTTTAAAGCCAGGCTCGTAGCGAAAGGGTATAGTCAAAGAGAAGGAATTGACTATCAAGAAACCTTTTCGCCCGTGGCCATGATAAAATCCATCTGAATGCTGTTATCCATAACTGCATACTTAGATTATGAGATATGGCAAATGGATGTCAAAACGGCTTTCCTAAATGGATTCCTCGAGGATGATATCTATATGGAACGGACAAAGGGTTTTGTATCCAAGACCGATATCCATAAAGTATGTAAAATTGAGAGGTCCATATACGGTCTCAAGCAAGCATCTAGAAGCTGGAATCTTCGTTTTGATGAAGTAGTAAAGGGATATGGCTACATCAAAAAATGAAGATGAACCTTGTCTCTACAAGAAGACTAGTGGGAGCAAACTCTCATTTTTAGTACTATATGTGGATGACATTCTACTTATAGGATATGATGTAGGAATGCTCACCACAGTCAAGAAATGGCTTTCGAGTACATTTTCCATGAAAGACTTGGGAGAAGCGACATACATTCTAGGAATTCGTATCTACAGAGATAGAACGAATAGAATGATAGGTCTCTCCCAAACCCTTTACTTAGAAAAGGTCCTAAAGAGGTTTAGGATGGATAATTCTAAGAAAGGGTTCCTTCCGATGAGATATGGAGTGCACTTATCCAATTCTATGTGTCCTCAAAGTGAGGAAAATAGACAAGAGATGAGTAATGTACCCTATGCTTCTGCAGTTGGTAGCCTGATGTATGCAATGCTGTGTACTAGACCCGACATTGCCTATGTTGTAAGCGTGGTGAGTCGATTTCAGGCAAACCCGAGAAAGAAACATTGGATAGCTGTGATGAACATCCTAAAGTATCTTAAAAGAACTAAGGATGTGATTCTCATCTATGGAGGTGGAGACCTGAAGATGGAAGGTTATTCTGATTCAAACTTTTAGTCTGATGTTGATGACCAAAAATCAACTTCAAGATTTGTTTTTACTCTCAATGGTGGAACGGTGTCTTGGAAAATTTTCAAGCAAAGCACAATCGCTGATTCCACCACTGAATCAGAGTATGTGGCAGCCTCAGAGGCAGCCAAAGAAGCTGTTTGGATGAGAAAGTTTCTTGGAAAACTTGAATCGGTCCCTAGTGCTCAGCTCCCGTTACCACTTTATGGTGATAACAATGGAGCAATAGCACAAGCCAAGGAACCGAGGTCTCATAACAAGTCCAAACACATGGAGAGAAGATTTCACATCATCAGAGAGATCGTTGGCAGAGGAGATAGACAGGAGATGAGTAATGTACCCTATGTTTCTGCAGTTGGTAGCCTGATGTATGCAATGCTGTGTACTAGACCCGACGTTGCCTATGCTGTAAGCGTGGTGAGTCGATTTCAGGCAAACCCGAGAAAGAAACATTGGATAGCTGTGACGAAGATCCTAAAGTATCTTAAAAGAACTAAGGATGTGATTCTCATCTATGGAGGTGGAGACCTGAAGATGGAAGGTTTTTCTGTTTTAGACTTTCAGTTTGATGTTGATGACCAAAAATCAACTTCAAGGTTCGTTTTTACTCTCAATGGTGGAGCGGTGTCTTGGAAAAGTTCCAACCAAAGCACAATCGCTGATTCCACCACTGAAGCAGAGTAAGTGGCAGCCTCAGAGGCAGCCAAAGAAGCTGTTTGGATGAGAAAGTTTCTTGGAAAACTTGAATTGGTCCCTAGTGCTCAGCTCCCGTTACCACTTTATGGTTGATAATAATGGAGCAATAGCGCAAGCCAAGGAACCGAGGTCTCATAACAAGTCCAAACACATGGAGAGAAGATTTCACATCATCAGAGAGATCGTTGGCAGAGGAGAGATAGAAGTGCAAAAAATAGCCTCAGCTGACAATGTAGCTGACCCGTTCACCAAACCACTACCTCAGGCTGTTTTGGACCGACGCCTGGAAATGATGGGTATAAGATACCACAATGAGTGGAATTGAGTGCAAGTGGGAGATTGTTAGGATTATGCCCTCAGATGCCATAGAGGTTAGAATATGTAGGGCATCTATCTTGTATTGAACTTAAATCATAATTTATAAAAGGCATTACTTAGTTTTTCACTTAATTCTTATATGCATCTATAAGTTGTGTAAAAATGCTTTGCCCTTGTTTTCAGTGCGATCCCTCTACTTCCTATGGGATAGGAAGATAGGCACTAAAGAAATCGACCTTGATTACTAAAACTAGTTCGCAAGTTATATGAAGTCTTTAATGGGCAAATAAAGACTTCGAATAGTTGTACAATCTTAGCTTTGACATGGGAGTGTCTGTCTGGTATCAGGGATGATAGGAGATTGAAATTATAGGCATGTCAATGGAACTGATATGCTCGAACACGACTCGCATTGGTTCTATCACATGGTTTTTCACTCTGTTACTGTCAATGATAGAACTGATTATGCGTAATAGGTATGTGTGAACGTTTGACCTGAAGTATCAGGCTGAAGATGTACGTGTGACGTCAAGTCTTTCACTAGAGTAGTTAGACCCAATTCACCCGTTGGTGGGGTCGAACTCGAAATGCGGACTTGATGGGCAAGTGGTAGTCTTAGCAGATATCTAATATGAGATTTGTTCTCTCATAAGTGAATGAGAATGTACCCTATATGATTATAGATAAATAGAAACCAAAGTCTTTGGCCAAAACAAAAGAGATAATTGTGTTACGCACTATCTCGTATTATTATAATTAATACATATGGTCAAGTCCAGTGAATTTGACAAAACCATGGCTCTCACTTGACCGGGGAACTTGAACAAAGGGTTTAAACATATACGATATTTATGATTGGAAAGGTTGAGGAATGATCCTATCATTCGTTTTTGTTTGGGTTACGAAGTGGGCCACGTGACTAGCTAGGTGTTACCCACTTCCTTTGGTTTCCTCTCATTGCCAAACGAAACGAACCTAAAGAGTCGCGCTAAAGGATCGACAAAGAAAAATGAAAAAGAAATTTCTATTTTCTTCTAGGAGTTTTAATTTATTCGATAAATTAAATAATTAATTATTCATTAGATAAAATATTTAGTTATATGAATAAGATTAATTATTAATTAATTTCCTAGCGAAATATATGGATGAATTAATTTATCTAATTAATTAGATTATTTGATTAATTAATTAATTTATTGGATATAATAAATTATTAATTGAAACAAGAAATTAATTAAAAAAAAACAAATCCCTGGCTTCTAGAAGGCGTCCAAAGTGGACGCCTAATGGGCCTAAGTGGGCGTCTATGTGATGTCCTAATTTAGGGCTCTTTTGTTTTGGCTTGTTCAATAAGTCATGAGGTATATAAGAACACTTTGACTTAAGAAGATCATAACTCTCCTATAAAGAAAGAAGAAAATATTTCTCCCCTCTCTAATAACCCTAGCCGTCGCCCCTTTAGAGAAAAAAAGAGAATTTTTCGATTGTTGATTCGTGCGTGAAAATTTAGAGACGACTTACTTTCGTTGTTCAGATCAAGTTCAAGTTTTGAAGATCAAATTAAAGGATTGAAGATTTGAAAGCTTCAAGGTTTCGAATTTGGAGGAAGAAAAAAGATTCTCCAACAACTTCGTTTTAACGAGTAAGTTTTATTCGTTAAGTTTATAGTGCAATTTGAATATGCGATCATTGAATTCAACTTTGGGTTTTAAAATAAAAAAAAATTGAAATCCTTCCACTGCGTTTATGTTATTTATCGCGAAAGCCAACAATCCCATGGCGACATCTTCAACTTCACCACCATCAGTAGGCAATTTCAACAAGTCAGCAAGAAGTTGAGAAGTAATAACAAATGGTATGGGGTCAAAGGGAAATATGCAGGTAATGGAACTGCCATCGTCAGAAATGACGGCATTTTGAAAGAATAAAAGGGTTTTCTCTTCGTGAATCAAGGAGTGAGAGGTTAAAAGAGTTCGAAGTCCAGAATCTTCAATGAGAGGAAGAATTTCTCTCATTCGAAAATGTTGTTTTTCAAACAGAGGTATTCCCAATTGGCTAGGAATCCTACATTGACTGTTACTAGTTTATCGAATTTGGACTTGGAAGGTTTTCCGGCATCAGTTTTAGGAGATTTTGGTAGCGCCATTGATGAACAGAGTTGAGCTTTTTGAGAGAGAGAAATAAGAAACACTTTTTGCCTTAGAAAGCTTTTTTCAGAGGGAAATATGAGAGTGAAAAAGTTTTTCTGTAAAAATTTGAAGTGTTTAAATAGGGATAACTACACTCACACCCCTCGATGATGGGGTAATTACTGAAACCTCCCCTCGATTATGTTTTGAATTACAAGGGCACCCCCTGCCAATTTTTACGGGCAGATTTTTGATGATGTTATCAAAAATCTTTTTGAGTTTCCCAATCCAACCTGGTCCAGTCTGGACTAAAAGTCCAAAATGTTTTAATGTCCTATATACCCCAGGGGAGGTATATGTAATTTATACCTACTTTTCAGGGGGTGTCGATCTAATGTTTATTATTGAATTTGATTAAAGTTTGCTAAGTATTTTAATTTACCTTATTTTAATTATTTCAACTAAATGAAACTAATAAATATCAAGAATTAATTTGAAATAAAAAATAGAAAGCATTTAATTGATTTTGAATAGTTAAATAGTTTTTACTCTTTAAAAAAAATTAACAATCAATTTGATAATAAAATAATGAAAAAATTAAATATCTTTTACTTTTTAAATAAAATAATAAATATTTAATATCTTTTATTATTTAAATAAATTGACAATCACTAAAATATTTAATTAATTTTTTTGTAAATAATGAGTAATCATTTTTATTAGTTATTTTATTCATAATATATATATATATATATATATTCTATTTGATATTATTGAGTTTATTAAATTAATTTCAATAAAATATGCATAACTAATTTTAAAAATCATCAACTTATTAGATTAATTATAATTGAAAAATTATCAAACTAAACAAATCACCAATTTTATTTTTAAATTCAAAAATAAAAAATAACAATAATCATAAATAAATGGAGATCTATTTTTCATAAAAATAACAGAAAAATTAAAAACAAATTGCAAAAATATTATTTTCTTCCTGTTTCTTCTTCTTCTCTCTCCCCTTCTGCAGCTTCTTCCTCTATTCCCCACTCATGGTGCTTCTTCTTCTTCCTTAGATTCACTCTCCTCTTCTTCTTCTCCTCTCCCTCCTGCTGCTTCTTCTTCTTCCTTAGATCCACTCTCCTCTTCTTCTTCTCCTCTCCCTCCTACTACTTCTTCTTCTTCCTTAGATCCGCTCTCCCCCGCCCTCCCACCCCCTTCCCCTCACCCTCACCCTCACCCGCGTCGCCTCTCCCCCACCCCACAGATTTCTACAACCCCGCCGGTGCCGGTGTGCAATGTGTGCATGTGTTTTTGTGTGTGTGTGTGATGTGTGTGTGTGTTATGTGGGATGTGTGTGTGATATATATATGTGTGTGTGTGTGTGTGTGTGTGTGTGTGTGTGTGTGATATAGAATTATATAAATGTAATATGTGTGTGTTCTGTGGATGTGTGTGTAATATATATATGTAGTTGAGTAGAAAAATTAAATAAAAAAGACAATATTTTTTAATATTTTAAGTAAAAGGATAATTTAGTCCTTACATAAAGTTATAGTTTTTTTATTTTTTATTTTTTTATTCAAAAAATGGAGAGGCAAAAAGGTCATTTGTAATTATTCAATTAGTGAGGGGAGGTTTGTATAATTACCCCATTATTGAGGGGGTGTGAGTGTAATTATCCCATTTAAATAGAATGGCAAAAAGTAACCTCTCGTATGCTCGATAATGGTCACGTGTACATGCAGTTAATCAAAAATAAAAAATATTTAATCTGAGCCGTTTAATCATAAAGATGGATGTGAAAGGAAGTGATATTTTGGGTAACTGATGTGTATAGTAAAAATTGAAATTCGTAGTTACCTTTTTCAAAAAAACGTTTGAAATTTTTGAAAATTTTCAATGTGAGTTGAACACACCTGTTGGTACACTGATACGTACTCAGGCATGTGCAGTTGCTAAACTGACTATTTTAGATAGGTATTATTAATTGTCAGTTTGATTTGATACGAGCGCGTGGGAAGTGATCAGAATTTAATCTTTTGCACTTATCCACACGTTACCTTTTAGCGTAGAAAACAATGCAAGAATTTTAAAGAAATTTACTTAGCGTCAAAATGGGAATAATTTTAGTGCAGAAGTTTTCTTTTAGGGTAAATACAATTGAATCGCATTTAAGAAATAGCATTTTGTTTTATTAGCGATCAATCTTTCATGAATAAAAGTAAATGTTGATGATCAATGCATAATGTCTTTGAAAATTAATTTTTGATCATTGTCGCTTACTATCTGAAATAAGTACAATTTTAAAATTCCTCCTAAAATTGATGACTAATTTCAATTTTGGAAATCGCTTAGACATTATAATAAAGTGGATTCCCCCTAAATTATATGTCTATGAAAAGTATGATGCTTCATTATTTTAAGCGTTTAAATCAATCATACCTAGTTCACTTCTCAAAGTGAGAAAACGTTGTTCATTTAGCGTTTTGGTGAAGATATCTGCCAGTTGTTTGTTAGTTCCAATGAAATGCATAGAGATATCTTTCTTTTGAACATGGTCACGCAAGAAATGGTTGCGAAGGTCAATATGTTTGGTTCTAGAATGAAGAACTGGATTTTAGGTTATGGCTAAGGTGCTTTGTTTATCACAATGAATGAGGGTAGGACATAAGATTATTCCATAATCTCTAAGTTGTTGCCTCTTGCAAAGAATTTGTGCACAACAATTACCAGCGGCTACATATTCTGCCTCAGCGGTAGAAGTCACTATGGATTGTTGTTTCTTACTATGCCATGAAACTAAACTATCACCAAGAAATTGACATGCACCACTTGTACTTTTTCTATCAACTTTGCATTCTGCAAAATCTGCGTCTGAATAACCAATTAGTTCAAAAGGAGAGTCCCTTGGATACCATAAGCCAAAATGTTGTGTGCCTTTTAGGTATTTAAGGATTCTCTTGGCAGCAATTAAGTGTGATTCTTTAGGATTAGCTTGAAAGCGTGCACACATGCATACTGAAAACATAATATTAGATCTACTAGTAGTAAGATAAAGAAGTGATCCAATGATACCTCTATAATTAGTAATATCAATTTTCTTCTCACTTTCATCTTTATCTAACTTGCGTTTGGATCATTGAAATTTTTGAAGATGATGCATTTTTCATACCAAATTTCTTAGATGATACCTCTATGCCATTAGGACTTGCAATCCTAAGAAGAAAGTTAATTCACCCATCATGCTCATTTCAAATTGATCTTGTATCATTTTCAAAAATTTCTCACACAATCGCTTGTTAGTAGATTCGAAAATAATATAATCATTATAAATTTGGACTAAGAGAATATCTTTGTAATGGGTAATTTTGAATAACGTTGTATCAACACTACCTTTTGAAAAGCCTTTACCTATAAGAAAGATAGAGAGAGTGTCATACCAGGCTTTTGGTGCTTGTTTAAGGCCATAAAGTGTCTTATCCAATTTGTAGACCATACTTTTGCCATGGTTGTTGATGAATCCTGGGGGTTGCTCCACATATACCTCTTCTTGGAGTTTACCATTCAGGAAAACACTCTTCACATCCATTTAATATACTATGAATTTGTTGAATGCGGCAAACGCTAGGAACATCCGAATCACTTCAAGATGGGCTACCGGGGCATAAGTTTCATCAAAGTCAATATCCTCTTTTTGACAATAACCCTGAGCGACTAATCTGGCTTTGTTTCATATAACAATGCCATCTTCATCCATCTTATTCCTGAAAACCCATCTAGTCCAATTAACTCCTCTGTGAATTGGCCTGGGAACTAGTGTCCAAACCTTACTACGCTCAAATTGATTAAGCTCCTCTTGCATCACTTCTACCCAATTTGAATCACTAAGCACTTCATCCACTTTCTTTGGTTCCATTTGAGATAGGAAACTCATGAATATGGCCTCTTTAAATGTGGCGGCTCTAGTCCTCACAAGAGCTCCAATATCCCCAATCACCAAATCTGGTGAATGATTTCTAAGCCATTTACGGTCTGGTTAGAACGGGTTGAGAGACTCTTGGTTATCAATCGCTAGACCTTAATTTGTCTCTTATGCAGTCGCTTTATTATTCACAGTTCTAATTTGTTCTTGATGATCATTCTCTTGATGACCATCAACATTTCTTACAATATCATCATTGATAACCTCACGAGTAACCTTAGGATGGGGCACAAAGATCTCATCATCCTCATCATCATCACTATCATCACCAAGATTGATCTGTGACACTTTGGGAAAGATCTTCAACTCCTATATCATCAATATTAACCTTACTCGGCTCTTAGTTCCTCAACCTTCGATTTGATCTTATATAGGATGCAAAAACTCTTTCCATTTTTGGCATAGCCAAGAAAGATTCCCTCATCCGCTTTAGGATTAAATGTCTTTAGCAGTGGGATCCATTGTTATGAATAAAATATTTTGAACCAAATACATGAAAATAAGATTATGTCCCTTCCGTAACTTATATGGAGTTTTTCCATGTTGTTTGTATATCACACATCGGTTCTGAGTGTAACAAGCGGTACCGATTGCTTCGACCCAAAATCTTTGAGGAAGCTTGGACTCTGCCAACATAGTTCTAGCAGTTTCTTTAAGCTTTCTCTTCCGTCGCTTAGCAACTCCATTCTGTTGAGGTGTTCTATGTGCAGAATACTCATGAAGTATTCCAAAATCTGTACGAAATTTCAACAATATGGTCAATAAATTCAGTTCCTCTATCATTTCTAATTCTTGTCACCTTTAGATCTTTTGAGGTTTATAATTGACAAATTAGCGCTATAAGCTTGCCACTATTTTCGTCTTTAGATGCTAAAAATTCTACCCATGTATAGCGTGAGAAATCATCAACTATCACCAGCGAGTAGTTTTTACCACTAACACTCATGATTTGAATTGGACCAAACAAATCCTTATGCATCAGTTCAAGAATTCTAGAAGTAGATAGATGAGGTTTCTGTTTAAAAGATGATTCCATTTGGCATGCATCACATAAGCGATTTTTCTGAAAAGAACCCTTAGGTAATCTCTATACGAGATTTAGAGATATTAACTCAGAGATTGCCTTAAAGTTGAGGTGATTCATTTTTTTACGCCATAACCAACCCAATTCATTTTGATTTTTAGCCACAAAGTATGTAGGGTTGTTACCAATTGTTGAACCCCAATCTACTAAATAAACATTATGTGTTCTTTTTCCTTACTCTTTTTCCTTTTAATTTAGTAAATCCAGTCTTAGTGTCGTTAATATAGCAATAGTCACTTGAAAATTTAACTTCAAAACCTTTATCACAGAATTGACTAATGCTCAATAGATTATGCTTGAGACCCTCAACATAATACACATCACTTATCATGACGTTCCCCCTATGCACGATAACAATACCTTTGGTTTTACCTTTGGAATTGTCACCAAATATGACTTGAGGACCATTGGTTGCACGATAGTTGATCAAAAGATCGTTTGAGCCTGTTATGTGCCTTGAAGACCCACTATCGATGTACCAAATTGATGTATCGGTGATGGCTCTAAGTACTTGCATTCAAAGGGCAGTTCTAATTTTTTTTAGGTACCCATTGTGACTTTGGTCCTTTTACATTAGTAACGTTAGTGTGAATTAACTTTCAAAACCCATATTTTCCTAGTCTTCATTACGGGAGGATTGGCCTTTTTGGGTTTTGCTTTGTGGTGTGTGTGTTTTTTAGGTTTATAGTAATATCCTTGATCATAGTTATAATCATAATTGTAATCATAATCATCATAGTACTGATAATATGATGTTGATCTACGTGGATATTGATGCTGGTATTTCCTTGCCACTGGCTTAGGGTGCACCTTTGGTGCTTGACACTTAGCGTTTGATTCATATTTGCAAGGTTTTTCCTTAGCCTTTTGAGAGTTTGGATAAATATTTCTTTGTGAATCATTCACTTTTGTCTTTCCCTTACCTAAGTCATCGTTGATTTTCTCATTTGGCCTCGTACCCTTGTCTTTTGATTCATTCAGCATTTAACTGTTTGAACTTTTCTCAACAAAGGCTGTACCTTTTTCTTTGTTAGTTGTCGTAACCTTAGACGCTTTTGGTTTATTACTGAATTTATTACAACCTAAACCGATCTTTTTACCAAAAAGTCTGGTTACCTCAGTCACATTATCTAGTTTTCTTGAAGCTTTTGACAATGATGAGACGAGCTGCTCTGATTTAGCAAGTTTAGCGATCAGCTCACCTTCTCTCTTTACTACCATATCAAGATCACTTTTCAACTGAGCGATCTCAGTTTCAAGTGATTGGTTCTTCTCAATGCAATGTTGCTGAACTAGCAACACGACTTTGAGTGTCACATTTTCACTTTTAATCGCTGAGATCTTATCAATGTGTTCTTGATACAGTCTGGCGGCACCTTGACAAACTGCATAATATTCATTGACCTTATCAGGTAATTCTTTATAAGAGAGATGATTAGGTAGTTCAGTGGTTACCTCTGGTAGTGAGTCTTCAGACGCATCTTCATATTTCTCCATGAGACAGATAAGCGCTAAGTCAATAGAAGGCTCATCATCGCTGCTTTCTTCGGAAGATTCCAAATCCTCTTCAGATGTGGAGAATGGTTCGAATTCCGCTAGCAAACCTTGTTGGCGAAGGTTGCTCCTGAATTGGTTTCTATCCAAGTGATCTTGCCTTGTGGGCTTAGATATGTTTGGATAAGGGAAATTTACCTGGTAGTGCCCCGGTTTCCTACAATTATAACAAATATTAGTTCTCATCTTTTCTTCAGTTGTTAACCTTGCATTATGTGGCTTAGAAACCACTTGCGCAGAGAGATTCTGATCCTGATTCTAATTTAGAGACGGATGCGCTTGGCACTAAATCGGTGCTGGAGGAAGCAGTGTAGAATACACTAGGGCTTTATACTGAGGCACTTGGGCAGGGGGAGGGGTTTGATATGAAGTTTGTCCATTGGAATTTTTCTTGCGGAGTAGAGAGCACTTCGTCCAACATTATCCAGATTTGCTCTTCTACGATCGTCTGGCGTCCATTCCACTTTCGGCTTCTCGACATAACCATCCGGAGTCGCTTCATTCTCTTTAGGGGCTTGAGTTATAATTTTCATAATCTGAATGTGGCCATCTGGAATAACATCGCATATTTCATTATCACACGAGCATAAATATGTGAATGCTCTAAATTTTCATGAGTCATAGTCTGACTCAATCAACTTTGGCATCTTTGTAAAAACCATGATATGTGATAAAAGATTTTCAAAAAGAGACTGAGTTTTTTTTTTTTTTAAATCAATCTAAACAAACAGTTATGCTCGGAAACGCTACGGCTTCTACTTCAAACAATCTGATACCACTTGTTTGTCCCAAGTCATACGAAAGGGTCTAGAAGGGGGGGGGGGTTTGAATAGACCCTGAAGTCTTTTTCTACTTAAGAAAATTTCGTATCACTTAAAATGTTTTGAACGCTTAGTGAACAAAGCGCTAGGTCAAGCGCTAGAGAAAAGATAACTTAGACTTAGTGATTTTAGCAATTACGAAAGTAGGGTAACGCTTGGATCCCTTAATCAGGGTTAGCACAGCGGAATAGATTTTAATGCTCAACGTTTGGTTTTTACAATTAGTCACGTAACTATTTTTAAAGATATAATGTAGATGATAAGTAAAGCAATAAAACAGTAATGTAAATGACACAAGATATGAAGGGTTCACTGGGTGATGTATCCCAGCTACGCCATTCTTCTCCTTTTCACTTAGAGGGAATTCACTAGATGATAATCAAAATCTTCACACAGAGGAGTTCTACAAATAATGAATGGATATAAAGATGATCATGATCTCCTTGATCACACGGACTTCAACTCCACTTGCGATCTTCTTCAACAAGCTTCTCTCACTCACACTGCTTGCAATAACAACTTTCTCGCACAGATGAAAGAGGTTGAGGAGTTTTACCACAGGGGTTTGTTTGATTTTGGAAGTTCAAATAACTTTGGATATCTTAATAATAATGAAAAGTTCTTCTTTGAAGAGGTTTGAGATATCTATGACTGTCTTTGGAATGTATGAAAAAGTTGAAAGATTTTGGCTATGGAGTTTGTAAGCTTTTCTTGTAAGTATTTCAGCAGTCTTTCTGACCTATTTTCTTGTGTATGTGCATATCTGATTAGGGTTTGTTGAAGGGTACTATTTATAGAGATTTCTTGAGATTTGTCCGTTGGACACATGCAGATGCGTGTCTCTCACGTAGCGAGTGAATAGTCCCTTTTTCTGACATTCCTGAAATTTTCCTGCACTGATTGGATGTGGCAGACTTTAAATTCTGACAGTCTAGTCAAAGGTGGCTTGTCCGTATGCAATTCATCCTTATCACATTTAATACTCTTATCAGACATTTAATGCATTTGAATTTATTTTTCGTTGGAAATAAATCCCCGTTGATGATGGTATTTAAGTCTTTCATGACTTCGGAATTTATTTAAGGTGAATCTGATCTCCCTTGATCGCTTGATGGCTTTTAGCGCTAATTCATAACTCCTGAAATGTCCTTAGCGTTTGGCAGACGCCTAAGACAATCTTCATTTTCACTTGACTTCAGACGCTGATGTACAACTTCATCTTTGACAGACTCACCTAAAATTCTATCAGCGATTCTGTATCCAATACTTAGTCTAAAATCTATAAAGATAAAAATACAAGCCTAACAAATAATGATTCTTTCAAACGCTTATACAAATGTTCTATGAAAGCATATGCTTACATTCTTTTGGGGTCTAACATAAAATCCTATCTTGTCATCATTAAAACATCTAACATGAAATTTCCTAACAAACCCTCTTTCGGAATTTTTTGATTATTCTTTCATCTACCACCGTGAGAGGTGGTGTTTGTCCTGAATGGACGTTAGGCATGAAGCCCAAGTCCAAGAGAGATTAGGAGAGATTTGCGCGGATGGCCCAAAAATAGAGAGAAAGCCCAGATTAATAGTAAAGATAATTTAGAAATGGACAAATGAGGTTTTTATGCTTTGAAATCGAGTAAATGAAAATTATTTGAAAATTTTACCTCTAAAAAACTAGTCAAATCCTTCTTCCAGCATAAATTTTAGTAGGAAAATATATGAGCAAGGATAGAGCAAGGGGTCTGATGGGGACACCCGCCTACGTCAACTTTGAGAAATTTGTCATATTGTAAATCCCATCCCCGATCCCGAAAGTCTAAAAATACCAAGGTTTATTCCCCTTATTTGTACTATCCTGGCCTTGTCTCTATATATGAGGGTGCATTATGCGAAGCAAATGTGAATTGGGGGTGCAATCTGCCAATTTTATTATTTTTGGGTAAAAGTGCCAAATGAGCCTAATTATGTTTTTTGAAGAACAAATGAACCTAATTGAAGTCTGCAAAATGCCTATTACTCTAAAATGAATTAGAGATTGGAGGTGCGCAGCAAAGCTAATATAAACTATATCTAGGATGACCCCTTGTAATCTATTATTTTTCTATTGGAGTTGTTTGACTTATTTAATTTCTTCGAGTCTGCTAGCTAGGCACCGTCCTTGAAGTGTGAACAAAGGCCCACTTTGAATTCATTTTTTAACAACTATTTATAATCTAAACCAAGAGATCTTTGAAAAAATATTTCCAATTTGAAAATAAGAATGGAAATCTAATCAAGTCAACCAATTGCAAGCCCGTACATAGTAGTCAACTACTACTCACTTGCATTTTATGACTAGTGAATATCATTAGACTATATGATGATAGAATTCTAATTCTACTGACAAAGTTAAACTTCGAGATGTTAGAAATCTTGGGCTCTACTCTGTCAACAACATGTATGTCTTTTTTAATTTTCATTGTAATAATATTGCTAACGGATTGTATTAGTTGCCAAATGATTATAAATTATTAGTATTTGATATTCATAACATTTATCATGTAATTGAAACATTCAAAATATCATTCAAGCAAGGTGCGTTGTACATTTCTTACTTAATAACATATTTACTAGACGCAATATATTTTATTAATATATGGATTTATTGTATAGGAGAAGGATATGATCTAGAGATTTCATTCTTTTTTCTTTTTTTTTAAAATAACGAAATTTCAGTTGCGCATAAATCTTATTGCAATTTTGTGAAGAAAATATTTCAAGAGATATATTACCAATCTTACATTATTTGAAATCCTTAATTCTTAAGCATAAATATACGAAGGTCATTTTTGATTCCACTAGAAGATAAAGGCGTGCTTTAACTATAGCAATTTCAGTAATATTTTATAATCTTTCACTAAAAAAAATTGATTTTTGCCTATGTTATTTAGCCATGATGGAAAACTCCTTCGCTGTGATCAAAATTGATTAACCACGTCTTCGTCTCGTCTTTAGCTGTGATATTTGCAAGCATTGTCAAAATATTTTCATGATTTATAGTCATTGTCATGTTTGGTCCATTACAAAGACCATGATTTTTCAATCATTGTAAAAAATTGCTTGATTAGCATTTCTTCCACCACGATTTGCTGGATCTTAAAATAGTTAACATTATTTTTCCCATCACGAATTACGTTAGCATGGTTATATGAGATATTTCACATGACTAAATTAGTCGTGTCTTTAAACTGTTATAAACCACGGCTTTAACCCATGAAGAATATTTTCATTGTCAATATTTAAATTGCTTGTAATTTTTTTTATTTGACTTTATTATCATTTATTAGCATGGTTTTATGTTCTTAATTCTTTGAGTTGAGCTTATAAAATTTTGGTGTTTGTAATTAGTTGTGACAAGTTGACAACAATGATAGCATTAGGGTGAAAAGATTGACTCAAAATTATAACAATCAACTCGGGTTTGTCGGGCTAGATATATATAGGGTATCCCCCTCCCTCTTGAATTAAAAAAAATATAAAGCTTTTATGTTTTTTTTAGTAAGAAATATATAAAACCATAATTAGAAAAGAAATGTCATATAAAGCTTTTATGTACTAATAATAAAGGGAAACAGAGAAACAAAACATAATAAATAAAGGATAATCTTGAATTTTAATCATGGAAATAAATAGTTGAATCGCTACTTATAGCATGTGAAATTCTCTTTTTTAATTTTATTTTTTAGTTACAAAAGGTTAGATGGAGAAGTCTAATCCCTCGAGTCGGGTCACGCAAAGAGAAGCCATTCCCAGAGTGGTGTCTCTAGTAAAATTTGAACATTTGTCGCCTTCGGGATCACAATCCGCTTACCACTTAACCCAAACACTTTAGATATCGTACGTGAAATATACATATATCATAAATAAATAAAAAGAGGTACGTAGCCGCGCCGAAATTGGATCAGTAGGCTGGATGTTGAGTGAGTGAATTCATTGAATCATTTATTTACTTACTATTTTGTACCTATTATAAATGAAATGAAATTGAGTGAAGACTTGGCCCAAGGGTCACGTCGGTGTTGCACGTTTTATATATTTCAAAATTCAAATTTCTTATTCCAGGGAGGATTTCAAGCACATGGACGTAGATATATGTTTCCACTGATTTGATTTTTCTTTTTTTGATTTATAGTGGTGTTAAATACGCACATGATCTTTTTTTATATAATGGCGTCACATCGAGATTGGTAAGTATAAAAAACTACTAATAATAACTCACATATTAATTAAAATACACTTGTATTTACCAATTTCTTATTGATGTGACACCATTATGAGATAGAAGATCACCTCCGAATAATATAAAGGTGAGGATAAGACACCACGCCAGGGCCTTAGCAACAAAGGTAGCATTGGAGGTAGTTACGAGGAGTGGGTGGCGCAGCATTACCCTCGGCGATTATCAGACCTTGATCCACAAATTCATTGGCGATGAGCCAGATTTTTCTGATTTAGGTAGTTTAGCTTCGGACATTCGTCGTTTAGTAGTTTGTTTGACTCTATTTCCTTTAGTTTTGTTTGCCGAGCTAGTAACATGGTGGCACATTTTTTTAGCTCGTTCGGTAGTGGATGATCGAGATGGTCTCCTTCTTCCTTTATTGCTGATGATGCCTTGACTTACAATTTGTCTTATACTTAATAGGGATAATTACACTCACACCCTTTCAATGAAGGGGTAATTACACAAATCTCTTCTCACTAATTGATAATTACAAATACATCCTCTAATGTTAAAAATTTCTTACAATTGTACCCCCTGTGTGTGTAACAATTCTTACAATTATACCCCCTACAAACCTTACAAATAGACCTCTTGTTAAAAATTTCTTACAATTGTACCCCCTGTGTGTGTAACAATTCTTACAATTATACCCCCTACAAACCTTACAAATAGACCTCTTGTGGGAGAGTGTTTTTGTAATTATCATTTAGTGAGGGGAATGCTGTTGAAGATGGCTCATTTTTCATTTGGTTAAAGAATTGGTTGTTATCCCACATAGGAAAACATTGAAAGTGGTGAGTTCAATTCTTGTATAAAGGTGGGCTACCTCTTCACCTTTTAGATATCCCAAATTGCCTAAGTCTTTTAGCAATTTCTACTTTCTTCCTCTATAGTTTGTAATAGTTTCACTTTAGTCCTTTAGTGAAATATTTTTGTGGGGTCCGAGGACGTAGGCTAAATTAGCCGAACCTCGTTAAATTTGGTGTTCTTTATTTTGTGCTATTCTTCAAGTAGCCATTGTTAGTTATAGTTGTAGTGTTATATTGTGCTATTAAATTCGTCTAGTTAATTCTGTCGAGGAGGTTGGGTTTTAAGCGCGACCGTTGTGACGCCTCCAATCTTTCCTGGGAATTAAATCTAGTGTAGTTTTCTAGTACAATATTTCCCTCGCTATTTCTATATTTGGTGGAATATAACTATGAGTTCCACAACAAGTGGTATCAGAGCTCGGGTATTCTGAGTATGCTCTGTGGTCGCAGTTTAATCTGATCTTCCACATCAGAAAAGTTTTCCCGGGCTATTTGGCTTTCGCATTTGGAGGGCTATTGAAGAATAATTTGTAACAAAAAATGGAAGTTACCTCACAAGCATCGTCGTCGTCCATTTGGGCGAGAACCACTGTGGCGAATACACGATTGGCAGTGGAGTCTTTTGATGGCACTGGCCATTTTGGTATGTGGCAAAGCGAAGTTGTAGACGCACTCTTTCAACAAGGTCTAAACTTAGCTATTGAGGAAAAGAAACCAAATGATATAGAGGAAAAAGAACGGAAATTTGGATGAGAAGGATTTGTTTCTGATGTTGCTGGGATCCCTTCCTGAGGAGTTTGAGTTTCTTGAAACCACTCTACTTCACGGGAAGGCTGCTGCTCTATCTCTTAGCGAAGTTTGTGCTGCCCTATACAGTTATGAACTGAGAAGGACAAGCAAGTTTGTTCAGGCGGAGATGCAGAAGTTTTGTTCATCAGAGGTCGTTCACAAAACAAAAGGAGTGAAATACTCCAAATTGGAGTTTTGTGAACTTTGTGTTCGTGGGAAACAGACAAGGGTTAAATTTGGAACAGCAATCCATAATACTGATGGTATCTTGGATTATGTTCATTCGGATGTGTGGGTCCCTCAAAAAATGAGTTCTTTGGGAGGGAAGCACTAGTTTGTAACCTTTGTTGATGTTTTTTCCCGGAGAGTTTGGGTGTATACGATGAAGACAAAGGATGAAGTGTTTGAGGTATTCCTCAAATGGAAAAAGATGGTGGAAACTCAGACTAATAAAAAGGTCAATCGTCTCCGTACAGACAATGGTGGAGAATTTAGGAGTGGTCCATTTCAGAAATTTTGTGAGGATGAAGGCATTGTCAGACACTTCACTGTCAGACATACACCACAACAGAACGGAGTGTCAGAACGCATGAATCGGACTTTGCTGGAGAAAGTTCGGTGTTTGTTATCCAATGCTGGGTTGGGTAAAGAATTTTGGGCTGAGGCTGTGACGTATGCGTGCCATCTCATTAATCGTCTACCATCTACTGCTATTGATGGAAAAACACCATTTGAGAAATGGTTTGGAAAGCCTGCTGCTGATTATGATTCCTTACATATGTTTGGTTCCGCTGCATATTATCATGTTAAGGAATCAAAGTTGGATCCTAGAGCAAAGAAAGCTGTGTTCATGGGGATCACCTCTGGTGTAAATGGCTATCGCCTTTGGTGTCCAGAAACAAAGAAAATAATCTTTAGCAGGGATGTCACCTTTGATGAATCTACCGTGTTGGAAAAGGTGAATGCAGAACAGCAGGATGGTATTCCCAAACAGGTGGAGTTTGAAAAGTTTGTTGTCCCAGCAGATCAAGAAACTCTTGATCATTCTCCTACGGTAGAAGGAGATTTTGAAGAAGAGGAAGTTCAACCCCAAGAACTTCCACAGCAACTTGAATCAATTGCAAATAGCAAGCCAAAGAGGATAATCAGAAAGCCTGCTCGCTTTGATGATATGGTGGCTTGTGCATCTGCAATTGCCGCTGATGATGTTCCTACCACTTATATTGAAGCAGTCAAAGGACCAGAGAAAGATAAGTGGAGGATTGCCATGAGTGAAGAAATGCAGTCCCTTCATAAGAATCAAACATGGGAACTGGCCAGTCTCCCGAAGGGAAAGGAGGCAATTGGATGCAAATGGGTATTTGCAAAGAAAGATGGATTTCCTAGCCAAGGTGATGTTCGCTACAAAGCCAGATTGGTGGCCAAAGGTTACGCTCAGAAGGAGGGCATTGATTATAATGAGGTGTTTTCTCCAGTTGTAAAACACTCCTCCATTAGAATTTTGTTGGCTTTGGTAGCACAGTTGGATTTTGAACTAGTTCAGTTGGATGTAAAAACTGCATTTTTACATGGAGACTTGGAAGAGGAAATCTATATGACTCAGCCAGAGGGATTCAAAGTTGCTGAAAATGAAAATTTGGTTTGTAAACTTCAAAAATCATTGTACGGATTGAAGCAATCTCCGAGGCAGTGGTACAAGCGATTTGACAAGTTTATGATGGGAATTGGGTACACAAGAAGCAAATACGATCATTGTGTGTATTTGCACAAGCTACAAGATGGATCCTTCATATATCTTCTTCTGTATGTTGATGATATGTTGATTGCCTCCCCGAGTCTAATAGAAATTGAGAAGTTGAAGACTCATTTAAAAAGTGAGTTCGAGATGAAGGATCTAGGTGAGGCGAAGAAGATTCTCGGCATGGAGATTTTCAGAGATAGAAAATTGAGGAGGCTTTGTTTGACTCAGAAACAATATCTGAGTAGGATGTTGCGGCGTTTTGGCATTGATGAAAAGTCAAAACCAGTTAGTACTCCGCTTGCTCCTCATTTTAAGCTTAGCGCCGCTTTGTCACCAAAATCTGATGCAGAACGGGAATACATGTCAAAAGTACCGTATGCAAATGCTGTTGGTAGCTTGATGTATGCTATGGTGTGTACGAGGCCTGATATTTCCCAAGCAGTGGGGGTTGTGAGCAGGTATATGCATGATCCTGGAAAGGAACATTGGAAAATTTCAAGATTGATTTTGGTGACCCCGTTTGACGAGGAGATTGAAGATTTTGAAATTCGCCAAGGTGGAGATTTGTTGAAGATGGCTCATTTTTCATTTGGTTAAAGAATTGGTTGTTATCCCACATAGGAAAACATTGAAAGTGGTGAGTTCAATTCTTGTATAAAGGTGGGCTACCTCTTCACCTTTTAGATATCCCAAATTGCCTAAGTCTTTTGGCAATTTCTACTTTCTTCCTCTATAGTTTGTAATAGTTTCACTTTAGTCCTTTAGTGAAATATTTTTGTGGGGTCCGAGGACGTAGGCTAAATTAGCCGAATCTCGTTAAATTTGGTGTTCTTTATTTTGTGCTATTCTTCAAGTAGCCATTGTTAGTTATAGTTGTAGTGTTATATTGTGCTATTAAATTAGTCTAGTTAATTCTGTCGAGGAGGTTGGGTTTTAAGCGCGACCGTTGTGACGCCTCCAATCTTTCCTGGGAATTAAATCTAGTGTGGTTTTCTAGTACAATATTTCCCTCGCTATTTCTATATTTGGTGGAATATGACTCTGAGTTCCACAACAAATGCTTGTGTAATTACCCCATCATTGAGGGGGTGTGAGTGTAATTATCCCTACTTGATATATGGTCATCATTTTTTCACTTAAAATAAAAGGATATCAAACCTCTCACTAGATATTAAACCTCTCACTTATAAGTAAGAGGTTGATATTATTCAACCAAATGATTATTAACCATCAATTTGATGTAACATTTCAAGTTTTGAACATTAATTATTGAGTAAACATATGTTCAGATGTTCTTTCTATTATGATATCTTATGAAGCATGCATTCCGAATCCGTGCTTTGCCTATTTTTAATCAATTGCACTAAACGAGCAGTTTGAATCTATGTTCTAGATAATGTACCGTTTTGTATTTCATTATTCATGAACACACTATGTATATATGTTTTTTTTTTTTGTTTTTTGAAACCTATAAACAATATGAAGTTTATACACCTGAAGTATGTGTATTAAATGACATATAAGATAAAATATAATAGACGTAGATTATATCTAGAGCACCTCTGCCCAAATCTTATTAATGGATACGAGTATTAATAATAGTGTACTTTATTCAAAATTTTTAGAGAGCAAAACAAAAGAAAATGGCGAGGAAAAACGTTTTTGACGTTTTTTTAACAGAAAACATTTCCAACATTGGGTTGTACATGAAACGATGAAGAACGAAGTCATTTTCAATGAGAGAAAACCTGTTTTCTTCACAAAAGGTGCCCAAAGAAAGAAAATTAGTAAGCCAATTGCATGCCTACGCATCCAATGCTAGCAACTACTTCCACAACGGTGTCCACGAGCCGAGCCCGACCAAATTTAACGGCTCAAGCTCGACGAGTTTGAGTTGAATCGAGCCAAGCTCGAGTTTCAGCTCAAGAAAATTGAAAAAATACATATTTCTAGTTTTTATTAGTATATATTATTAATATAAATATTATTTGTTTTGTATTAATATATATGGTATAAATATACTCAGAATATATATAAAATATATCATTACTTATATATATATATATATATATAATATAATGTATATTAATAAATAAAAATTATTTTTTATTACCAACTCGCGAGCCTCCAAACATGTATAATTTGATTCGCGCTTGAAAAAAGTGAGCTCCAGTCGAGCTCTACCCGGGCCCAAAAAAACTAGAAATTGAGTCGAGTCAGCCTGTGAGGCTCGACTCATTGCACACCCCTACTTTCACCCTCACTTCTTGTCCCTAATTCCACGCATGAAACCTCTTCGGTGATTTTACTTTTTTACATCAATTTTCCGAATTAACCAAACAAATATGTGAGAAATTTGAATTTCTAAGATTTAATTTTCATTTCCTCAAACTTTTTTTCCCTTACAATACATCTACAGGCCGTTTTATGTTAGGCCGAGACCATTGGTTTCGGCCCAAGTCGGCCGTTGGATCCCAAGTAAAGGGGGAGTCATTTAGCAATTTAATCCCCACTTGTGATTCAACGACCGAGGTTGGGCCAAGACCAATAGAATTTTCCTACATCTACAATCAAACAGAACTCAAGTAAAGTCACGACTCACGAGAGAATCTTCACTTTTTGTTGGTGAGAGAGAAACTTTAGAAAAGAATCAAGGAAAACATCATCTAATTGGAAGGATTTCATTTCCCTCATTTAAAAAAATAAGAAAAAAGCACTGAGAAAGGACTATCACAAATATCGGCCCCTCCTCCTCCTCCTCCCAATCATCCGAAAAATTAAATAAATAATATAAAAATAAATATTAATTATTACAATAATACAAATTCAATTAGATATCAGAAAATAGCATATTTCGCTGTCGGATACAGCAGAATCAGACTGATTCCGCTATACTCGATAGCGAGAATCAATAAAAATTATTTTTTTTTATAATAATTATTGCATTCCTCTGTCGGGTACAGCAGAATGCAACATATATATTTTTTTTTCTTTTTTGATTAAATAATGATTTTTTCTTTATTTTCGACTCATTTTTCTCCCTTTTTCATGCATTTGGGTTTCGACTTGAACATATAAATTGTAGACTTTTATATAAATTTTTGTAACTACAAAAAAATAGACTCATTTCGCTACTCGGGTCCATTTCGATACTCGGATGAAGAAATACGGTAAGTAAAAATGAAATATTAGAGCAATTTTTTTAAAGAAAATTATGACTTTGTTTATGTTTTCAGCTCACTTTTTTCCTTTTTTCGTTCAGTTTTTGGTTTTAACTTGAACACATAAATTGTAAATTTTCATATAAATTTTGTAACCGCACAAGAATGGATTTATTTCGATACCTGGGTGAAGGAGTACGACAAGTAAAAAAGGAAATATTAGAGCAATTATTTTTAAGAAAATAATGAATTTTTCTTTATTTCCGTCTCATTTTTCTCCCTTTTTCATTCGATTTTGGGTTTCGACTTGAACACATAAATTATAGATTTTTATATAAACTTTGTAACCGCACTAGAATGGACTTATTTTTTATGCTCAGGTGAAGGAATACGGCAATCAAAAAAGCAACATTTGTTCAAGTCCATTCTTGCCGTATTCCTTCACCCGGGGCATCGAAATGAGTCCATTCTTGTACGGTTAGTAAGTTTATATGGAAATCTACAATTTATATGTTCAAGTCAAAACAACAAAATTCACGAAGAAGGGAGAAAAATGAGTCGAAAACAAGAAAAAAATCATTAATTTCTTAAAAAAATTGATTAAATGTTACTTTTTTGCTTGTCATATTCCTTCACCCAGGCATCAAAATGAGTCCATTTTAGTGCTGTTACAAATTTTTTATGAAAATTTACAATTTATGTGTTCAAGTTAAAACCAAAAATGAATGAAAAAGGGAGAAATATGAGCCGGAAACATAGACAAAATTATTATTTTCTTTAAAAAATTGTTCTAATATTTCCTTTTTTACTTGTCGTATTCTTTTATCCAGGCATCGAAATGAGTCCATTCTTGTGCGGTTACAAAGTTTATATAAAATTATACAATTTATATGTTCAAGTTGAAACCCAAATATGCACGAAAAAGGGAGAAAAATGAACCGAAAACAAGGAAAAAATCATGATTTTCTTAAAAAAATTGCTCTAATGCTGCTTTTTGCTTGCCATATTCCTTCTTCCGAGCCTCAAAACGAGTCCATTGTTGTGCGGATACAAAGTTTATAAGAAAGTATACAATTTATATGTTCAAGTCGAAATCTGAAAATGCACGAAAAAGGGAGAAAAATGAGCCGAAAACAAGGAAAAAATCATTATTTTCTTAAAAAAAATTGCTCTAATGCTGCTTTTTTGCTTGTCGTATTCCTTCATCCAAGTATCAAAGTGAGTCCATTCTTATGTGGTTACAAAGTTTATATAAAAATCTATAATTTATGTGTTCAAGTCAAAACCAAAAAATGAACGAAAAAAGGGAGAAAAATAAGTCGGAAACATAGACAAAGTCATTATTTTCTTTTAAAAATTGCTCTAATGTTTCCCTTTTTACTTGTCATATTCCTTCACTCGGGTATCGAAATAAGTGCATTCTTGTGCGGTTATAAAGTCTATATGAAAGTTTACAATTTATATGTTCAAGGCGAAACCCAAAAATGCACAAAAAAAAGGAGAAAAATGTGTCAAAAATAAAGAAAAAACCATTATTTAAAAAACAAAATAATAATATTATATTGCATTCCGCTATACCCTGAGAATTTTAAATAAATAATACTATATTAAATCAAAATTAAGAAAATAATACACAAAAAAATTGAGACCAGAAAATAGCACATTCCGCGTCCGGGCATCGTGGAATCGGGCAGATCCCGCGCTGCCCGAGCGCGGAATAGGATTTTTTTATTATGTTTTTTAATTTTATTGACATTCCGTGCCAGCTAAGCGCGGAATGTCAGGAACAGTGCATTCCGCGCTTAGTTGGCGCGGAATGCACTATTCTTTTTTAAAAAAATTATTTTTTTTGTTTATTATTTGTTATTTTTTTCCTTATTTCCCGCTCATTTTTCTCCTTTTTTCGTACATTTTTGAGTTTCGACTTGAACTTAAAAATTGTAGACTTTTATATAAATTTTGTAACCACACAAGAATGGATTCATTTTGATACCCGAGTGAAGCAATATGATAAGTAAAAAAGGATACATTAGAGCAATTTTTGAAAGAAAATAATACCGTTGTCTATGTTTCTGGCTCATTCCGATACATTTTTCTCCCTTTTTTGTTCATTTTTTAGTTTTGACTTGAACATATAAATTGTAGATTTTCATATAAACTTTGTAACCACACAAGAATGGACTCATTCCGATATTTGAGTGAAGAAATATGACAAGTAAAAAAGGACACTCATATACGGATTTTTCAGAAAAAAATATTTTTTCGTTATCTTCGTGATGATTTTTCGACATTTTTTGTACATTTTGACGCTTCGACTTCAACACAAAAAATATAGATTGACTCACAAAGTTTGAAACTGTTGGTCCCAAGTGGTATACGAAAGGGTCTAGAAGGGAGGGGGGTTGAATAGACCCTTAAGTCTTTTTCGACTTCTAAAAGTTCGTATCACTTTGAAGTATTTGAACGCGCAGAAAACTTTAAGCGCTGGGTGCGGTGCTTGAGAGATAATGATTTAAGCTCTAGTTTCAGACGCTTGAGGAAAGTTAACTTAGACTCGGTGATTTCAATGCTTACCAAAGTAGGGCAGAGTTTAGTCACTAAATCAGAGTTAGCACAGCGGAAGTATTTTATAGCTTAGCGTTCGGTTTGTTAATCAAAAGTAGTCGCTTAGATGTTTTAAAACTTTATCAGAATGTATGCAATATGAATAGTAAAGCAATAAAACAGTAAATGCTTAAAGCGATAAATGACACAAGATATTTGTAAGGTTCACTGGGTGATGTAATCCCAGCTACGTCCTTCTTCTCCTTTTATCAGGGAGGTTTTCCACTATGATGATTATCGAAGAGTCACACAGAAACTTCTACAAAATAGAGGGAGATTGGATATGATCTTGGAACTCCTTGGTCACACAGATTTCAGCTCCAATAAAGACCTTCTATCCCCTTGCTTCTTTCACTCAGAAATGGTGCAAGTTACGTTTGATCTCGGAACTCCTTGGTCACACAGATTTCAGCTCCAATAAAGATCTTCTTCCACAAGCTTCTCCTACACAAAAATATTGCTTGTAAGTCAACAAGCTTTCTCACTCAAATGAAAGGTGTTGATGATTTTGGTCACGACTTTGTTTGTTTTTGGAAAGTTCAAACAACTTGGAGATATCTCAATGATAGTGTAGGTTCTTCTTAAAAAGAGGTTTGAGATATGGGTGACTGTCTTAGGAATGTTTGTGAAAAGCTTGTAAGGATTTTGGCTATGAATTTTGTAAGCTTTTCTTTCAGTAAAGTTTATATCCTTTTTGTGTCTTTTTGTATATTTCTATATATACAAAAATATGTGACTTTATTCACGGGTATATGACTTGTATGTTCAAGTGTATCAAAAATCTATCACCCACGAGTATTTTGCTGAAGGGATTATTTATAGGTTGCTTTGAGTTTTTGTCCGTTGGACTTGGTTGGGATCTCGTTTCCCTAAACATTTCATGAGTTCTGACAATCCTAACTTTGGGTATTTTTAATTAGTTAGGCATGTTCTTGGTTTCCTAAATATGACAGTCTCGGTCAAAGATATGGCTTGCCCATAAGTTGTAGTGCTTATATTTTAATAGCACTTATCCGACTTTTGATGCATCTTGTCTTATTTCCGTTTGGAAATAATTACCGTTGATTCATGCATCTTTGATAACTTGGGTTTGAATCTTCAGGTTACGCTTGAGGAACTAGACGCTTGAGCTTTTGGATGTTGGGCCTTTTTAAAAGCAGTCTTCTATGTGCTAAACAGACGCTTGAAAAGAGTCAGTATCTTTTCCCGATTTTTAGGCGCTTGACCTTTTACTTTATCTTTGATAGACTCAACTCAGAATTCTATCATTGACTTAGCGTTAAGTACTTGATCTAAAGTCTACAAAAATCTTGGGCGCTGGTTTCATAACCTGGGGCAGTCCTTTAACGTTTGACGGACGCTTGAGACTAATCTTTATCTTTACTGTTCCTTCAGACGCTTGATCTTCAACTTCATCACTTGGTAGACTCACACAGAACTCTTCTAGTGATTTAGTATCACATCCTTAGTCTAAAATCTATAAAGATAAAAATACAAGCCTAGTATCTTAAACGAGCTTTCAGGCGCTTATACAAGTGTTCTATGAAAGATTTTATATTTTACATTTCTTGGGGTCTAACATGGAATCCTAATTGTCATCATCAAAACATCTAACATGAAATTCCTAATAATTTCCCCCTTTTTGATGATAGCAATACTTACTCTTTTATAGTTCAAGAGTTAGACGGCCAAAAATAATGGTTAGCGTTGGTTAGTAAGTTAGTTAAGCTTCAACGAGGTGTTTCAGCTGAAAAATGCATCATATATATATCATTTAAAGTACAAGCATTTTACAACTGAAATGAAAATAAAAGAAGCAAAAAGTACAATCAAGATCGTGGCTTGATCTTGTATCTCTTGGGCATTTCTGCGCGGATTGCTTCAGTTATTTGGTATTCTAACGTCATCATCACCTCATGATCTTTTTTGATTATATACTTGTTTTCATCTACTTGCATTTGTTTGAAGGTGACGAAATGTTTATCCCATTCTTCTGGGTCAATACCCATGTACCTTAGACAAATTCTGAAGGTTCGATTTAGATCAGACATCTTTCTTTCCATAGCTACCTTTGCTGGATCAGTAGGTTCGGGAATAGACGCTAAGGAGAGAGGGATGTCAAACTGCTCAAGTAGTGCTCTTGTAGGTACTGGAAGATCTGGATAGAGCGCTCTTGGATTTTCTCTTTTACTGGGCGCTCCAGCAGGGGTAGAAGCAGTTACCCAAGATGGATAGGGATCTTGCGTTTTATTTTGTGAAGGAGGAGGAGTGGGAGTATGTTGACGCTTGGGCGGCGGAGGAGGATCTTGAGCTCTTGAACTTGAAGATTTCCTCTTCTCCCTTTTCTTCTTTTCTTCCCCCTTATTGCCATCATCAGTCTGCATGAAATGTTGAGTGAGGAGACTGATTTGAGTAGCAATCTGAGCGACAGAGGCCTCAAGAGTGTGGAGACGCTGATCAAAATGTTCTTTCATAACCAAGAGTTGGGCTTGATGAGCGTCTGTCATAGAGGTCTCTAGAGTAGTTAAGCGGTTGATAATGTCTTCTTTCAAGGCTAGGTGACTTGCCTGAGTAGCGTCAGCCATTTGCTGAAATTGCTTGAGGCATTCAGTCATGGTCTCTTGAGCAGAAGAAACCGCAGGATTAACGGGAAGCTTGAAGCGAGACATGTGTTTGAGTGATTCAATTGAGACTTGATAGGTAGGGTCAAACATGGTCCCTTGAAGCTCCGGGTCAATAACAGACTTTGTTGATGCAGTAGAGTCAGAAGCAGATGAACTGTTGAGGTTTTTCTGGGGAGCGCTCAGCAATAGTGGACGCTTGCGAAGCAGGCACCCTGTCAGCAGGCGCTTACGCACTAGGTGACTCTGGCAGTTCAGGGAACCTTTTAATGGGCGCTTCAGCAGGCGCTGATGCTATACGGCTAAAGTCCATAAATTTGAAGTCCATGCTGGCAAATGGCTCATTTGCATATGGATATGTAGCACTCTGTAGAAGTTCATTCAGGTGTAGAGTAGGAAGGTAAGTACCTTGAATGAGGGTGCGAAGTGGACTATCCATGGCTCTAATGTACATTGGCCCAAGGATATCCAGTACATGATTGGGAAAGATTCTGAAAGGCGCTCGGCTGATGGAAAATAGAGCATCTGAACAGTAATGTTGAGAGAATCCAATCAGCCTGTCCATTGGTAGAGCGTTGTGTTTCTGAGATTCAGGAACATAATCATTGTAGTATTCTTCCAAGTAGGGGTAGATGGCCTGAGCAAGCGCTTGGTTTATTTCCATTGAAGATAAGACGAAGTCATAGTGACTATGAACTTCCTGTCTGATGGAGGGAAGGAGTGGATATCCAGTGAAGGAGTTTATTCGGAAGCCATTCCATGAGCGCAGATTGGCTGTGAAAACTTTGTCAAAGTGAGCGAGGGGAGTCATGATCTTGATCATCAAACGAAAGTTGTCATCACAGTTATTTGAAGTGAAATTCAAGCAAGATGGTGAAGAACTGTCGCTGGAAGACGCTTGAGTATCAAAGCGTAGAGGAGTGTTTGCAAATCTGTGCAACGCTACGCATAAGGACTGTTCAGTTTGTTGGCGAATAAGAGGCAGCCTCAATACTGCCCCAATTCTCTTTTGACGCTTCTGTAGGCAGTATTGAGAAAATTTCCGCTTCTTATCATGTATACAGGCGCTGAAGAGATGAGGATCACTGACCAACTCTTTGAATTTGTATTTGTTGTCACCATACGCTTCAACCCAATTTACCTCAGGCGTGCAGTACTCAGTTCCTGCATTAAGGATAGCACGAAATCCTTGCTGGTGAATGTTTCTGATTGCCTCAAAACGATTTTTGTCTGGTTCATAATTGGCATTCCAGACATTATCAAAGTAGGCATCAGCTTCCGTCTGGATCATATCCTGAAGAGAAGCTGGACGATCTCCGGCATGTACACCTTTATTCTTCCATAATCGGAGCGGATTTTCCGAATATATATTGGCATCACTGTGTACGAGAGTTAAGGAGTGAGAGTAGCCTTCTTTGTTTAAGAGCTCCTTGGTGGGATTGATGAGTTCATAACCACGCTCGTAGAATCGTATGTTGAAATCTCTGAGAGCAAAACCAGTTGGTTTGCTATGCCCATAGTCGCGATAATAGGCCAGATCAACATCTAATCTTGGAGTCTTTCCTCCTTGTCTTTGTGCTTGTAGAGCAAGTGAGGCAGGAATCTGTCTCGGGGTCCTCCCTTGCTGAATAGCTAGGTAGTACGCTTGTTCAACTGCGGTCATCTCTGAGTTGAACAGGGTATCTCGGACAGTGAAATCAAACTGAATAAGTTTGGCTATATCATTCTCTGCATTGATAAGACTATCTTCATTATATCCTGCAGGAATGAAGTCTTCTTCGGGTGCTGGTGGTAAGTAATCGACTGAGTGATCAATCGTCCTTAGAGGATCCAGCTGAAAGAAGTTTCTGTGGATTACAATGCTTTCAGCATCGCTCTGATCGTCTGAGCGTGCCTCTGTTGTAGGTGACTGAGTGAGAAGAAGTGGAACCTCTGGAATGTCAGGTTTATCAAGCTCTAAGCCTGCAGATGTTGTGGTAGCTGCATGAGCGATGGCTACAACATCGGTCATTTCGACATCCAGATGGACATCACTGGTCGCTGGAACAGCAGCTAGAGGAAGAGCTGTATAACAGATATCCTCTATAAGAGAAGGATCTTCTACATAAGTAGGTAAAGAAATGCTGTGGGAAGAAATAAACTTACCCTGAGAACTAGTCTCAACAGCAATAGTAACTTGAGCGCTTGGCTCAGTAATCTCAGGCTCTGGAGGAGTAATATCTGCGTGACACTTACGTAATCCTCTGCGTTTCTTGAAGATACGCTTCACATTCACCCCTTTAGCCGGTGGCGCTTGAGTGGGTGCAACAGTAGGTTCTTCAAAGTTTATGTTTTTAAGGACTTTTTCTAGCTTTCTTCTACTTACAAAAGGAATCTTGTCCTCTTCATCTTCATCTGTGACTTCATCATCCTGTGGAGGAGATGGAATAGGTTGAGCCTTGGGCTTTCGAGGAGCCCTCTTTTTGATAACATCCGAGCGCTTCACGGCTTTCTTTGGAGCGGTACGCTCAACTTCCTCTAGAGCTGGACGCTCAGCCTCCTCATCTGACGCTTCACGCACAACTTGGCGCTCAGAGAGAGGTCTGGCCGCACCCCCTATCTTTGGTGGGTTAAAAAGATTCTGAATGATTCTTGGCCCATAAAATTTGTGTTTGGCTACAGTAAATCCAGCCGAAGAGGTACATTCTGCTCTAAATAGTAGATCACTGAGAACTAAACCGTAATGTTTGTTCGAAGTGCGCAGACAGTCTTTGAATCTGCTGAACACATAGGCGCTCCAGTTAATTTTGATGTTTAGCAGGATGGCGGTCATCATGCGAAATTGCAACGGGTTATCTTGTCAAAAGTGCCCACTCTGCATTCAATGTTTTTGCTGCAGAAATCAGCCAAGACACGATATCTTTTGACGATATCTTTCTTCTCGAAGTACTGTTTGTATGGAACATCATCATACGCTCGGATTCTGACCCATACTTCTTCAATCTGTTCGTCAGTGATGGTGTCTAGGGTTGCTCCTTCGTTAGGTAAGGTGAAGTTGTGAGCGATTGTGGCGGCAGAAAGAGTGAATGGCTTGGATTCTTTCTTGGAGATAGGAAATAGACAAGAGATGGAAGTCTCATCTTCTGACAGTTTAGCATTTCTCCAGAAGTGATCGACTTCACCAGGAAATATGTATGAATATCTGGTTAGAAACTTCTGAAGCTCAGCCTCGGCAACAGAATCCATCATCTCCGATAGGTCAATTTGGGTATGTTCGTACAGGGACTTCCAGTCCACCACAAGACCCTCTGTTACCTTGAAGACTTTTTCAGTAGAAGTAGCAGCAGATTTCTTGGGTGCCATTTTGAGAGAGAGTGATTGAGAAATTTTTGCTTTGAGAGAGAGAGAGAGATTTTTGCAGAGAGTTTGAGTAGAAATGGGTTTCTTTACTGCTCAAAATTGGTTTTGAATAATACAGTCTCAGTCAAAGATATGGCTTGCCCATAAGTTGTAGTGCTTATATTTTAATAGCACTTATCCGATTTTTGATGTATCTTGTCTTATTTACGTTTGGAAATAATTACCGTTGATTCATGCATCTTTGATAACTTGGGTTTGAATCTTCAGGTTACGCTTGAGGAATTAGACGCTTAAGCCTTTGGATGTTGGGCCTTTTTGAAAGCAGTCTTCTATGTGCTAAACAGACGCTTGAAAAGAGTCAGTATCTTTTCCCGATTTTTAGGCGCTTGACCTTTCACTTTATCTTTGATAGACTCACTCAGAATTCTATCATTGACTTAGCGTTAAGTACTTGATCTAAAGTCTACAAAAATCTTGGGCGCTGGTTTCATAACCTGGGGCAGTCTTTTAGCGTTTGACGGACGCTTGAGACTAATCTTTATCTTTACTGTTCCTTCAGACGCTTGATCTTCAACTTCATCACTTGGTAGACTCACACAGAACTCTTCTAGTGATTTAGTATCACATCCTTAGTCTAAAATCTATAAAGATAAAAATACAAGCCTAGTATAATAAACGAGCTTTCAGGCGCTTATACAAGTGTTCTATGAAAGCTTTTATATTTTACATTTCTTGGGGTCTAACATGGAATCCTAATTGTCATCATCAAAACATCTAACATGAAATTCCTAACAGAAACGGTATGAGAATTGATTCATTTTGATATCCGAGTAAAAAAATACAACATGTTAAAATGGAACCGATTTTCCCGAAAAAAATATTTTTTCGTCATCTTTGAGATGATTTTTCGACATTTTTTATACATTTTTAGGCTTCGATTTCAACACAAAAAATGTAGATTGATTCACAAAGTTTGTAACGGTATAATAATTGATTCATTTCGATATTCGAGTGAAAAAATACAATATGTTAAAACGGAACGGATTTTTCGGAAAAAAATATATTTTTTCATCATTTTCGGGATGATTTTTTGACATTTTTTGTATATTTTCAGGCTTCGATTCAATACTAAAAATGTAGATTGACTCACAAACTTTGTAATGGTGTAAGAATTGATTCATTTCGATATCCTGGTGAAAATATACAATATGTTAAAAAAGACATATATATACGAATTTTTTTTTAAAAAAATAATTTTTCGTCATCTTCAGGATGATTTTTCTACATTTTTTTAAATATATTTTTGGACGTAGACTTCAACACTAAAAATTTAGATTGACTCACAAACTTTGTAACGGTGTAAAAATTGATTCATTTCGATATCCGGAAGAAAAAATACATTAAATTTAATAAAGACGTTTTTAAACATGTTGTATTTTTAAACCTGAATATTGAAATAAATCAATTCTTGCACCGTTACAAACTTTGTGAGTCAATCTACATTTTTTGTGTTAAAGTCGAAGCTCAAAAATTTAGAAAAATCATCGCGAAGATGACGAAAAATTATTTTTTTCCAAAAAATTCGTATATATATGTGTTTTTTAACATATTGTATATTTTCACCCTGATATCAAAATGAATCAATTCTTAGACCGTTACAAAGTTTGTGAGTCAATCTACATTTTTAGTGTTGAAGTCGAAGCCGAAAAATGTACAAAAAATGTCAAAAAATCATCCCGAAAATGATGAAAAAATATTTTTTTCCGAAAAATCCGTTCCGTTTTAACATATTGTATTTTTTCACTCGAATATCGAAATGAATCAATTCTTATACCGTTACAAACTTTGTGAGTCAATCTACATTTTTTGTGTTGAAGTCGAAGCCTAAAAATGTATAAAAAAAGGTCGAAAAATCATCTCGAAGATGACGAAAAAATATTTTTTTGGGGAAAATCCATTCCATTTTAACATGTTGTATTTTTTTACTCGGATATCAAAATGAATCAATTTTCATACCGTTACAAACTTTGTGAGTCAATCTATATTTTGTGTTGAAGTCGAAGCCTGAAAATGTACAAAAAATGTCAAAAAATCATCACGAAGATAACGAAAAAATATTTTTTTCTGAGAAATCCGTATATGTGTGTCCTTTTTTACTTGTCATATTCCTTCACTCAAATCTACAATTTATTTGTTCAAGTCAAAACTAAAAAATGAACAAAAATGGGAGAAAAATGAACTGAAAACATAGACAACGGTATTATTTTCTTTAAAAAATTGCTCTAATGTGTCCTTTTTTACTTGTCATATTTCTTCACTCGGGTATCGGAATGAGTCCATTCTTGTGTGGTTGCAAAGTCTATATGAAAGTCTACAATTTATATGTTCAAGTCGAAACTCAAAAATGCACGAAAAAGGAGAAAAATGAGCGGGAAATAAGGGAAAAAACAACAAATAATAAACAAAAAAAACAAATTTTTTTTTAAAAAAATAGTGCATTCCGCACCAGCTAAGCGCGGAATGCACTGTTCCTGACATTCCACGCTTAGCTGGCGTGGAATGTAGTAAAAAAATTTTTTAAAAAAAAATCCTATTCCGCGCTGTCCGGGCACGGAATGTGCTATTTTCTGATCTCAATTTTTTTGTGTATTATTTTCTTAATTTTGATTGAATTTAGTATTATTTATTTAAAATTCTCGCTATACCCTACGGTGGAATGCAATAGTTATTAAAAAATATATATATATTTTATTGATTCCTCTACCAAGTATAGCGGAATCAGACCCGACAGCAGAATGTGCTATTTTCTTATACCTAATTAGAGTTGTATTATTCTAATAATTAATATTTATTTTTGTGTTATTTATTTAATATTCCTCCCAATTATCTTCCTTATTATTTCTCGTAAAAATGGGGATAATGTCATTTTATCCCTCATATTTGCTATTAGAATCATTTTATTCCCTCAATTTTAAATCCCCATCTTAGCCTCCCTAATATTTGGATTTAGTTTTATTTAAAAATTTTTTGGACATTTTTACCCTTGAATGTGAGCATGCCTTACTCACATGAAGGGATTTTTTTTTATGTTTAAGACGAAGGGGGATATCCTAAATAGTTAGCCCGACAAACTCAGGTTAATAGTCATAATACTGAGCCATAAAGACTCTATCTCGCTCTATAAAGGAGCGGAGAGCCACAACTTGTGATAGCCTGGATTCGAATTCAGGACCTCTCATATAAAGTATAAGGTGGATACCACTAGACCAACAATACTTAACTCACATGAAGGGATTTAAGTGAAACTAAATTCGGGTAAATATACCGAACAGTCAAAATTTTCAACTCCAAAAACATAGCTGTTATTTTATAAATGGGCTGGCCCTAATTAAGCCCAACACATCCAAGTAGAGCTAAATACAGATCCAATCACGGCGACTATATTGTTGGGCCGTAAAATTGAATTATACACATACCCTACCCGATAGTTCCGGGTCGGGTCACACTTCTGCCCTCTTCGCCTAATCTAAATAAGCCATCGATATTGTAGCATATTCCTATTTCCTAAAGTTTGTTTGAGTTTTGAACCTTTGTTATGGGCCTTATGGCTCGCAGTTGTATAAATTGATGGAATTTTTGAGCTTTGTAGAAATCATATTTTGTTAATTCATGGTGATAACTGATATCTATGTATATAGCCATCAATCACCAGCTCAATTGCATGATGCATGTATATGCTTGTGTATCAAATCTATGCCTATGTATAAATGTTTAGGCCATTCCATTAGATTAATACTAATCTTATTCATAAAATATATATAAGTACATATATTTAAGGGGTTTAATGCAATTTAACTCCCTGTAAAATTTGTATATGGCAAAAAAGCCCCTTGTGAAAAAATAATAAGCAATTTACCTCCCCGTGAAAAAAATAATGAGGCACTTTAGCTCCCCCACACGCCTCACTCTCGCATTTTGCAAGTGGTTATGATATTTTCATCTTTATAAGACCATTTTGCCCCTATTTAATAACCATTGGATCTAATTGACTAAAACCAACGGATGAGAATAAATACATAATTATTATTTAATCAATTAATAGTAACCATTCATCTTAATAGGGGTGAAAGGTCAAGATTTATCCTTATATATATTTATAATATAATTTTAAATTTTCATTATTAAAATATATTTTATAATTTTAATTTATTATATATATAATATGTATCTATATTTTGTATATATATATATAAAAAATATATGTTTATACTTCTTATATTTTATATTTATATTATATATATTTTATTAATTATAAATTGATATAGATTCTTAAACATACACCTGTATATATATACCACCAGATTTATATATATATATATATATATATATTACAAGATTTATATATAATATGGTATTTATATATATATATTCAAGATTTACATATAAATACATATATATATATATATATATATTTTACAGCTCGTTCTCTCCAGCCATCCCTGCCGCCGCCGACTCCTCACCACCCGCCCAACTTTCTCAATCCCCATTCGTCACCGTCCAAGTTCCAAAATTCTCTACAGCCTTCACAACCAAAATCCTCAGAAACTCAAAGAAGGAGAAGATGGAACTTCGGAGACGATGAAGGAGCTTGAAGAAGGGCTTGTCGCTGTTGCCATCACCTTACCTCTAAACAGCCTTCGTCGTTGCCTGATTTACAGGTTTAATAAGCCGATGGCGATGGCAGCGTCAATGGCGGATCTGGATGTTCAGCAACTGCCGACGATTGCGGTGGGTGGAGGTAGTGACAGTGACGGTAACGACGACGGCGACTTGGGCAGTGGATGGTTTGGTAGAGGGATGGATGTTGGAGGAGATTGGAGAGTTAAGGTAAAAGTAAATTAGGGTTAGGGTTTTGGGAAGATGTTGAATTGGGAAGAAGATGAATGAAAAATAAAAATAAAAAATTAAATAGAAGTATTAAAAATGAAATGTAAATAAAAAATAGTGTAAATATTTTTTAAAAGTAAGGGTATCTTGGTCTTTTTATAGGTGAATTTAGGTTAAATATGTTTAGGAAGCCAGCGTGCTTCATTTTTTTTTACGGGGAGTTAAATTGCTTATTGTTTTTTCATAGGGGTCTTTTTTACTATATTCAAATTTCATAGGGAGGTAAATTATATTAAACCCTATATTTAAGTAGAAGTAATTTAGCATATTCATTTGGAGATGTGTACATATACTTTGATGCAGCTTTACTGATAGTCATAGGGGGGCAACTTTTCTATTTTTAGGTTTTTCGTTTTTTGGGATGGGGCAATAGTGTTACTTGGGATGGATATAAAGGAGGGCAAAGTGTTGTTTACACTTTTATGTAATTACATTGGTTTGATTTAGAACTCATTGTTCTTGTAATTTCTTAACAGAACCAAAAACAACTGAGTTATCCACTTATTAGAACTTATTGTTATTGTCCTTTTCGGATTATCCACTTTCGAATTTAAGAAAATTAATAGTTGGAAAAATCTCATTTTTAGTCCCCCAATTTTACAAGAAATTTGATTTTGGTCTTTCAATTACACATCTCATCAAATTTGGTCCCTCAGTTATCACCTTTTAATTAATTTTGATCCCTCAGACAACTTTTGGGGTCAATTGAAATATCAAAAATTGAATTTTACACCCCAAAAATATAAATTATGATAATTTCCACCCAAAAAAGAATAACTAATGAATTTCACCATTTTATCATATTTATAATTATGATATATTTACATATTTTTTAATTATGCATGAAATAAGATATGTTAAGATATATTATAAAAATCAATTTTTTAAGCTTCATTTTTTATAGAAACAATCAGTTTTTTCCATCTTTTGAGGTTTACTTGGAGTTTCTCCAATTCTCTTTCTGCTTGATGGAACTTATTTGGAAGCATCGGAATAATAATTTCCATGGTGGTGTCGTGGATTCGATTGATAAGATTATCCAATCTGCGGAAGCTAAAGGTCATGAATCATGATCATTACCTTAATCAAATTCCTTGTTGCAAACGAGTTCATGAATCCCCATCTAGTCGAAATGATATTCCTCTAAATGGTGAAAATATTCGTGTCTATGTGGAAGCGGCATTCAAAAAAAGAGATGGTAATGTCGTGGCCCATAATTTGTGTAGATGGGGCGTAAGTAGAAATTGGAATGGTTCTGTTTCCTTATCTCTCTTACCAAAGGAGATCTTTTGTAATGAGGCGTCTATCCCGCCTGACTTTGTTCCCTTTTTTGGTGATTTATATAGTTAAGTGAAGCTTTGATGATCAAAAAAAAGAGGGAGTAGAATATAAAGAAAAGGATTGAAAATACGACGCCGGAATCTGAGCATAAAAAGATGTGTAATTTTATGATATATATATATATACACACACACATTTATAATATATCTTAACATATCTTATTTCATGCGTAATTAAAAAATATGTAAATATATCATAATTAAAAATATGATAAAATGATGAAATTCATTAGTTATTCTTTTTTGAGGTGGAAATTATCATAATTTATGTTTTTGGGGTGCGAAATTCAATTTTTGATAATTCAACTGACCCCAAAAATTGTCTGAGGGACCAAAATTGATTAAAAGGTGATAACTGAGGGACCAAATTTGATGAGATGTGTAACCGTGGGACCAAAATTGAATTTCTTATAAAATAGGGGGACCAAAAATGAAATTTTCCCTTACTAGTATTAAGAACAATATGGTTCTCTGGAAGTGGATTTGGGGGCAGGCATTAGTTGGGGCAGTGAAGTATCAAGTATATTACATCTGAATAAATCGCGATATATATTCAACCATTTGTTACATTCACCTATTAAGCTTGAAAAGATATTGGAAACTTATTTTAATCCTCAGAAAACATATATACCTTTTAACCATGCATATTTGTTAGATGCTTGCTTGCTCACACCTTTTCAACGTAAAAGCATATGACAAACGTACTTACTCAATTGTCAGATTTATGATTGAAGAGAATATAGGTCAAGATTAGAAATCACCAAAACTTGATTGGACAACCATAACATTCCGAGTAAAAGTGGCAATAATGGCCTAGGCTTAGTGCAAAACACCATTTGCATTCCTTTTAGTGGCAGAAAACCATCCAGGAAACAAATTGTACAAGGGGAAAGTTAGCCGGAGACCGAATTAACTCTGGAGTGGATGTTGCTGTCACATTCGGGTTTAAATGAAGTGTTTCCAACATGCTGTGCCAGTTTGACCTTGGTTATTTACAAAACAAAAGTCAAATCAACGAGGTTAACTACTTCTAGAACAGCATATCTTCTTAATTTCTTCTTTTGACCTAGTCCGTGCTCTTGTAAAGCTCCCTGTGGTCCTTCCGTTGTTTGCACCTCTAGCATCTAAGCTCACCATTGGCTTTTGTAAGACCATGTCATTGATAGAACCTACATTAGGTGTATATCCGCATAGTTACATTGTGCTATCAACTTCTCTACTTCACATTGCTTTTAGACTGATGCAATCACTCTGCCATGGGATTATCATGAGAATACGAAAGCGGATAACTGATGGGCCGTTAGTTGAACATAGCTTTGATTGACATAGGCTGCGATTTATACAAATTTTTGTTTACCTGAGGAAATATCTGATGGCTGGGCCGGTGCCATGAGAATGATTCAACTAAATAATTTTCTTTCTATAGCTTGTGCAATTTGTAGACCTTTTTGGTTGGAATACAATCCGAGCTAATTTTGACAATGATAAGGAAATCTTTATTTGATCTGTTTGATTTCTTTGTTTCCTTTTTACAGATTGCTTAACCATGGAAAGCAGCATCTCGGTCATCAAATCCATCAATGAAAGGGAAGTGAAGTAAATCTGGTTTCTTACCTTTTCTATTTTGAACAAATTACCGTTATATCATATATGGAAAGAGTCGTTTGACTCTATTAGCTGGTATGTCATCTTGATCCCTATAAATACATAAAGTTTGGTTCCTGAATAAAATACGAGTTCCCTTGGTATCTTCAAGCTGTTTATAGTGCATATTACCAGTTGTTTTGAGAAGTTTTCAGAGGCATCTGGTTTGAAAGCAAACATGGGGAAGAGCCATCTGATTTGTGGTGGTGTGAATAGAGAAGAAATCCAACAATTCTCACTTTGACAGGGTTTGTGGAAGGGAAGCTGCCTTTGAGATACCTTGGAGTTCCCTTGGTATCCTCAAGACTTACTATAAACAATTGTAAAGGGCCAGTTGAGAAAATAATGGGTAGGATAACCTCTTGGACAACAAAATACCTATCCTATGCAGGAAGAGTGATGCTTATCAAATCAGTTGTTTTTGGGGTGCAACTATATTGGAGCCAGATATTTCCCCTTCCATTGGCTGTGGTGCATGAGATTGACAGATTATGTAGAGCTTACCTTTGGAGTGGTAAAGTTAGTGGAGAATACCAAGCAGTAGTAAGCTGGAAAACAATTTGTTTGCCTAAAAAAGAAGGAGGTCTGGGGCTGCTGCTTTGGTTCCCTGGAATATGGCAGCAATATTTAAACACATTTGGAACATGGCCTCTAAAGCAGATACTATGTGGATTAGATAGGTTTATTCATACTATATAAAACAAGAGAGTATTTAGACAATTACAGCTAAAAGTTCCCAGTCTTGGTATTGGAAGAAATTGCTCAGAATAAATGGAGAGAGGGGAGATCTTCTATTCACAGTGCTTACTCATTTGCACTGGAACACAGTGAGGATGTTGATTGGAAAGGGATAATTTGGGGCAAGGGGCCAATGGCAAGGCATAAGCTCATTGCATGACTTGCATTTTTGGATAGGTTGAAAGTTAAGGAAAGATTGATGAGATGGAAGAACAAAGAAGATCCAAACTGCCTGTTTTGTAGTAGAGAGGAAGAAAGCCGAAATCATCTGTTTTTTTAATGTCAGGTAGTGCAGGAGGTAATGAAGAAATGCTGGCTGAAATTGCATATTCGGCGCAGACATATAACTTAGGCTGCAAATACTGGCAGGATTCAGCAGATAAGAAAAGGTAATACTTTACTGAGTAGGAAGAAAAGGGCACTGTTTGTTGCAATTCTCATTTATGGATAGAGAGAAATAGACGTGTGTTTAATATAGGAGTAAGTAATGTTGATAATATGGTAGAAAAAATTTGGTATACTGTAAAATGTAAGTTTGATATGTAGAGGCCTAGGTATGCTTGGAGTATATGTACGTTTGGTTGCCATCAATATAAGCTTACCATGTTCCCAAAAAAAAATACGAGTTCAGAAGCATTCTTAAGCTTACACTCATTACATGTAATTCTTCTTGTTAGGTACAATCTTCTGTTCCAGTGAGGAAGAAGAAGTACCTGTCGCTGCATCTGAGTTCCACTTATCAAACACGAGTGATTGACGAGGAGTTCTGGAGTCAAATCTCTCTTGTAATCCATATTAGAGTTGTTATGTGGAAATTCCATCTAGTTCCACATTTAGTCTGTGGGATCTTTTGAGCGTTACTCAAATCCTTATATCGAGTGTTTTTGTTATCTATTTTAGATATCTTTAGTTGTTTTTCAGTTTCCTTCTGGATTTTTTGTTTTGGAACTTATATGTTCCACCTTTCAGTATTCAATAAAATTAATATTCATTTTATAACTCTGGTACTTACTAAGTTCTGCTATCAAATTTTTGAATACCTAACTCATCCCCCTCTTAGGCAATTCTTGAGTTACATTTGTCATCAGAGCCATGTGGCCCAATTCTAAGGGTTTAACCACCCCTGTTCGACGGATCAAACTATGCAATCTGGAAGGATCGAATGAAGAAGTACGTCATTTCCATAGATTTCAAACTATGGAAAATCATAATGAAAGGACTAACTATTCCAATTAAAACAGTAAATGGACGAAATGTTCCCAAAGAGTGGGATGATTATGATGATGAGGATGAAAATGCCCTACAAATGAATGTTAAGGCTGAAAACATCGTAGCCTGCGCTTTCACTAAAGATGAGTACAACCGTGTCAGTACTTTTTCTTCAACCAAACAAATGTGGGATATGATATAAGTCACCTATGAAGGTACCAGTCAAGTTAAACAAGAAAAGGTTGCTCTATTAGTTCACCAATATGAGATTTTATGAAATTCGATAAAACCATCAGTCAGATGTATAATCGGTTCATGCAAGTCATAAATCCTATGTTTGGACTTGGAAAAGTCATTCCTGAAAATGAGCAAATCCGAAAGATACTAAGATCTCTCCCCAAGGAATGGACTCCCAAGGTCACTGCTATACATGAAGCAAAGGATTTGAATGTCATGACTATGGGAGAACTCATTGGATCTCTCACTTCACATGAAATGACCTTAATGTCCAAAGAAAAAAGCTCAGTGTCAAAAGCTCAAAAATCTATTGCTTTACTGATATCCTGAAACCAGAAGAAATGAGTGATGAACAATTCAGTGAGGAACTTTCCATGGTCACAAGACATCTACAATCTCTTAAGCAAAGTCAGAAGTTCCAATGCAATCCCAGAAATTACTTCAAACAAAGGGACCCACAGAAGAACAACAAAATTATGTGCCATGAATGTTTTGAAACAGGTCATATTTGACCAGATTGTCCGAAGCTAAAGAAGTTCTAGCGAAATGATGGAAGTTCCAAACAACGTGCCCTATCCTCCCCTTGGGAAGAATCTGAATCTGAAAACTTCGATGATGAGGATGACCGCGTTATGGCTTACAAACAGGTATCACCAAAATCTAACTTTGAATTAGAAAGTCTTACAAAAATTCTTCGTGATATAAACAAATTGGATCTTTGCATCAAAATCTTACTGAAGAAAAACTCTATCTTGAAAATGAAAGAGATTATCTCATTGAGGAAAATACTTTGGTTTGGAAACAAATCCAAGATCTTAAAAGGACTATTAAGGGGAAAGATATCATGCATTCTTCTCATCAAAACTTCTTATTAGAATTTGCTCAAAGCTTCGGTACTAAAATCCATAAATGGCAAAACCAAAGAAAACCTTATGGAAAGTTCCAAAAGAAAACTTGCCATACATGTGGTAAAACTGGTCATATTTCTCGAAGATGTTTTACCAAACGAGATATTGGCACTAAACTCGTCTGAGTTTCAAAACTCAATTATGCTAACCTTGCAGGACCCAATGATAAATCGATACCTAAGAAATTGTATCAATTAATGCAGGATTCGCCTCGAAACTTGATCTAAAAAAACAAGTGGTACTTGGATAGTGGATGTTCCAGGCATATGACAGGAGACAAATCCTAATTCATATCCCTCTAGCTCACCGTCGTACAAACCCTAACATGGCCACTTCCTCTGTTAACCTAAATCCTACCGAAAATCAGAATCCCAAAAACAACCTCATCTCCTCTGCCTCTGAAATTGATATTGATGACCTCTCTCTAATTGATCCTGAACTTCTATTCTTCAATGACAATGATGAAGATATATTTCGACAAAATATCAAATAAAGAAACTCAATCGAGAAAGGTGCGTAAAGTTTTTTCAAATTTCTCTATCCCCTGTTCACAATTGGGTTTCTGTCATAAGCTGGGACAAGATGATGGGAATTGACGTTCCAGCATATCCTCTAGTCGTCAAGTTATTCTACGCAAATCTCTAGTATCATATCACTGATGATGACCAGGATGTTACTGTCAAACCCTATGTGCTTGGTAAGGAAATTGTGTTTACTCCAGAAAAGATGAATTTTATGTTAGATCTGGAATATGATGATGTTCGTTTCTTCGACATGAATAACTGGTGCAATGAATCTTATTTTGACTTGGATGATGCTTATTCTCTTCTTTGGCAAGGAAATGTCTTTAAACTTTCTGGTGGTGATGCCTTAAACAATCTCTCCATTGCGCATTTTCTTCTTCATAAATTGATCACAATGTCTCTCTTATCTGGTTCTACTCTTAGTGGGGGACACACCACACTACTACAAAATACACTATTACAGCGTACCTATTACAGCGGTTTTGGCAAAACCGCTGAACGGAGGCACCTATTACAAGGGAACCGCTGTAATATTACAGCGGTTCGGGGTGAACCGCTGTAAAACAAAAAAGAAAAGAAAACAACCCCGAACCGCTGTAAAACAAAAAAGAAAAGAAAACAATCAGCTTGAATTTTGTTTAGGGCCGGCGCACCACCTCCCCCCCCCCCACATTTTACACTTTCAATTTCTCTCTCTCTCTCTCTACTCTCTCTCACTCTCTCCCCCCCCCACCACCACTCGGAGCCGCCGCCACTACCGACCGCCACCTCTCTCTCTCTCTCACTCACCACCACCACCGCCAATCACCGCTAGTTCTCTCTCTCTCTCTCTCTTTCTTTCTTTCTCTCTCTCTCTCTCTCTATATATATATATATATGTATATATTTTCTCTATATATACAACTCTCTCTCTCTCTCTCTCTATATATATATATATATATATATATATAGCGCCACCACCGCCGTCTCCTTCACCGCCGCGCCTCCACCACCACAATTTGGGGTAAGTTTTTTTATATAAATATATATATATATATTATAACTGGTTATATATACAAATATTATAACTAATTATATATATATATATAACTAATTAATTATTATCAAATTCATTATACTAATTAATAATGTGTAAAACATAAGATAATATTATATTGTTGCATAAATGTATACTTTATGTCACGTCTTTTTACACATTTTATGTTATGTATTAGTCTACATACTTTAGATTACGTATTTATGTGCATTTGTTTACCTTACTACGCACATTCCCACATACATACATTAAATGTATATCGTACTTACACCCAATCAATATACTTATATGTGCATCACGTCATGCCACATCGTACACTTACATATATAGAGTATGTGCTATGTGTCTAGGGTTTGTGCTATAAATTGGAAATGTAACGGGTTTGTGCTATGTGTCTTTATTTGTGCGGATTTGGGATAACTTTTTTAGATAAATCTGAGAAAAATTTTGTGATATAAGTAATTCTTGAGATTTGCCTACTTTTGTGGAAATATTTATACTTAGTTGCTGGAAAAATGATGCTTTATTTGTAGTTTTATGTGATTTATGTGATCTAACTGGTGATCAATATTTGTAGTTGCTAGAAATATAATGCTTTATGTGATCCAACTGGTGATCAATATTTTCGTGTAGTGAGATCGATATTTTGTGTTTGTTGTGGGTGAAAGATTAGAACACTGGGTGTGTTGTGGTTGAAAGATACAAATTTTGTTGGTTGCAAGTTTGGGGGAAGATTAAGTCGAGAACTTGGTAGAAATTTTTGCGTCGTTACTCTATCGAATTTTTCTAAAATAATAAAAAATAAATTAAAATTAAAATAATTTGTTTAATTCAACTCAACTGATGTTAAAATTATTTAATTAAATTAAGAATCAAGATGGATCGAAGTTGGATTTTAGCGGATCGTAAGATTCGAATTATTTTAGTTGCAACCCACACGCGGGAAGATTAAGACGAGAACTTGGTAGAAATTTTTGTGTCGTTACTCTGCCAAATTTTTTCTAGAATAATGGGAAGTAAGTTAAAATTAAAATTATTTAATTAATTCAACTATCAACTGATGTTAAAATTATTTAATTTAATTAATTCAGAATCAAGATGGATCGAAGTTGGATTTTAGCGGATCGTATGTCGGAACAGTATGAAAAAAGGGTGAAAGAGTTCATCAAGTTTGTGGTTGAGCATGCACCAGGTCAAACTAGGATCACTTGCCCATGTTTACGTTGTTGTTTTGGAAAGAGAATTAGTCCACGTGACTTGGAAAATCATCTGGTGTGTAATGGAATTGATAAAGGCTACACATGTTGGACAAGACACGGTGAAAGCAGTGTCACGTCAGATGATTTGGGTGGTACATCATATCCATCACAGGATTTCAACATGAATGATTATGAGCCTGATCGTTTGGAGGAGATGACAAATGTGATTGAGGAGGATTTGCGAAATTGCCCTAAAATGTTTGACAATTTGACAAGTGATTCAAACACACCACTGTATAGTGGTAGTAAATTCACAAGATTGAAAGTAGTCCTAAACCTATACAAGTTAAAAGTCAACAATGGGTGGAGTACTTATGAGGCTAAACGGATGTTAACCTCAGTTGGCATGGGATATGAGAGGATACATGTCTGTCTCAATGATTGCATATTGTTTAGAACTGACTATGCATCATTGAAGGCTTTTCCGAAATGTGGCGCCTCACAGTACAAGAAGAATGGATTTGTTCCTGACAAAACAATGTGGTATTTGCCCATATTACCACGATTTAAGCGCATGTACAGTAGTAAAGAGTTAGCCAAGGACTTGACATGGCATGCTGATAGAAGGCTTGAAGATGACAAGATTCGACACCCCTCAGATTCTACTCAATGGAAAAAGATTGATGATGATATCCCTGAATTTGGTGAAAAATCAAGAAACCTGCGTCTTGTATTGGCTATAGATATCATAAACCCTCATAGCTTGCAAAGTAGCTCACATAGTACATGGCCGGTGATTTTGATGATCTACAACCTTCCCCCATCACGATGCATGAAGTGAGAGCATATAATGATGCATATACTCATTTCTGGGCCAAAACAACCTGGAAATGATATAGATGTCTACTTGGCTCCTTTAATTGAGGATTTGAAGGTGTTGTGGGAGACTAGTATTCAAGTATATGAAGGGTTCAAAGAATAAAATTTCAATCTCAGAGTCATGTTATTTGGAACAATCAATGATTTTTCGGCAAGAGCAAATCTCGAGGGATATGGTGTACATGGCCAATGTGGATGCCCCATATGTGTCAAGAGTACAGATCAATATCGATTGACACACTCTTAGAAATATGCATTCCAAGGGCATCAGAGATGGCTAAATCGAAACCATCGATATCGTCGGTGGAAGAAAGATTTCAATGGAAATATAGAAGAAGGTCGAGCTCCTAAGTGCTTGACTGGTGAAGACGTGTTTGAGAATGTAAAATGCTAGGATATCAAATTTGGAAAGACTTTTGCAGGTGGCCTTGCAAAAACTAGGTGGAAAAAAAGGTCAATTTTCTTTGAGTTGCCGTATTGGACGTCCTTACATGTTAGACATTTTCTTGATATTACGCATATTAAGAAAAATGTATTTGATAGTATCATTGGTACACTTTTAAATGTGTCCGAAAAGACAAAAGATGGCGTAAAGGCAAGGTTAGATTTGGTTGAAATGAAGATAAGAGGTAAATTAGCTCCAACAAATAAGGAGAAACGTACTTATTTGCCTCCAACAGCTCACACTCTATCCAGGAAAAGAAATTGCATTATTTGAGTTTTTAATGGAGTAAAAGTTCCAGAAAGGTATTTTTCAAACATTAGCAGTCTTGTATCAATGAAAGACTTGAAGCTAAAGCACATGAAGACTCACGATTGTCATATAATCATGGATCATTTGCTACCAAATGCTATACGGGCCATTTTCCCAAAAAAGGTGAGAGACACAATAACTAGATTGTGGTTCTTCTTCAAAGCAATGTGGAGCAAGGTCTTTGATCCTGAATAATTTCCTGCACTTCAGAAACAAATTGTCATCACTTTGTGAGTGTGAGCTTGAGATGTATTTTCCACTTGCTTTTTTTGATATAATGATTCACCTACCTATTCACTTGGTTAGAGAGACACAACTATGTGGACCGGCTTTTATGAGATCTATGTATCCGACTGGGCATTATATGAAGGTATTGAAAGGCTACGTGAAAAATCGTAGTTGACTGGAAGGTTGCATTCTTGAATGGTACATAGTTGATGAAGCCATTACATTTTGCACATAGTACCTGGCAGATTCTAATGTTGCAGAGCTTCGAAAGTCTCATGTTGTGGGAGGGAGAACAGAAGGAAAAAGCGTAATTGGAAAGCAAGTAATTAGTGTTCCTATTACACAAAGGGAGTAGGCACACCTATATGTGCTCCACAACACCGATGTTGAAGAGCATAAGAACCAACTTAGGAGATCAATCCAATTAAAAATGACAGCTGGATTTCAAAAGAGCATAAAAAGAGTTTCATCGATTGGTTCCGAAAGTACATTGAAGAGAAACAGAAAGAGAATCCACTTTCAGTTTCAGATAAATTGACACGACTGTTGATGGGTTCGGACAGACTAATATTTTGTTATTCAGGTTATCGTATAAATGGTCGCACATTCTATACAAAAGACCAAGACGAACTAAGTACAATGCAGAATAGTGGGGTGAGTTTTGTAGCTCAAGCAATGCATATCTCAAGTGCGAAAGATAATAACCCTATCTATGCCGATTTATCATATTATGGGGTGATTGAACATATATGGGAGCTTGATTATAGTTGGTTTCGGGTGCCTGTATTTGGGTGTAGGTGAGCTGACAATAAAAATGGTGTTGATAATAGTGAAATAGGTTTCACTCGAGTAGACCTTGAAAGGGTGGGATACAAAGATGAACCTTTCATTTTGGCATCACAAGCTAAGCAAGTGTTTTTTTGTCACCGATCTTGTTGATAAGAGGTGGTCCATTATTTTATCGGCGAACAAAAATACTTGTATTGATGATGATTATGAAGAAAGTGAAGATGATGGAGAAAAATAATATCTTAGGTGATTCACAATCAATTGATAGTAACAATGACTTGGATATAAGTGATGATGAATTATATATGCGACAAGATCACCAAGAGGGGATATGGATTAAAAAAATGGTTGTACCGATGGGAAGCAAAAGACTGCTAAGCCAACGACAAAAATAAAACAATGAAAGGTATTTGAACTTATTTCATAATTGTATGATAGACTCATTTTTTGATCAATATTTATACTTAGTTGCTAGAAATATGATGCTTTATGTAATCCAACTGGTGATCAATATTTATACTTAGTTGCTGGAAATATGTAGTGTCATTTGTATGTTTAATTACTTTTATTTATGTGATCCAACTGGTGATCAATATTTGTAGTTACTAGAAATATGATGTTTTATGTGATCCAACTGGTGACCAATATTTATACGTAATTGCTAGAAATATGATGCTTTATGTGATCCAACTGGTGACCAATATTTATACGTAGTTGCTGGAAATATGATGCTTTATGTGATCCAACTGGTGATCAATGTTTATAGTTGCTGCAAATATGATGCTTTATGTGATCCAACTGGTGATCAATATTTATACTTAGTTGCTGGATATATGATGCTTTATTTGCATTTTTATGTGATTTAGGTGATCCAATTGGTGGCTGGTCAGCAAAGATGGTAATAGCTTATGCAGTTTATGCCGCTCAGCAAATGACAAAAAAAGACGGTAATAGCTGAAGCAGCTCAGGTTGCACAATAAATAAAGGGAAAAGTGGTAATAGCTAAAGCAACTACGGCTGCTCAACAAAATCCAAAAAAATTTGGTAATAGCTGAAGCAACTAAAGATGCTTAGTAAACGCAGGAATTCAAGTTAGATCTTTGCACGACCAAAAGAAAACGTAAAATGTTTCGTAACGAGAATCATCCTTGGACATCATTCAGGTATCATGAGCATAGCATTGCGTGTGCATCATAGGCATAGTCAAGCATCATCTATGTATCATGTGCGTAGCTACTTATCCACATCAATAGTAAATTAGGCTTGGTCAAGCATCATCTATGCATCATGTGCATAGCTACTTATCAACATCATAAGCTAAGTTGTAATATTATTCAACTAGGATTGAAGATTTATACTTACTGAGAAGGTAAAAAGCTTTTGCAAGGTTTTTGCAGGACTCACAATTTTCATTAAAACTTGTCTTTTCAGAAAATTTAAATAGGTGCTAGCTGATGGAGCATACGAGCTAGAGGATAGTTAGAGAAAACTACTCCCTCGTCCATGGAACATGCAAAAACTGGAAAAAAATCTATTTTGAATTATTTCTAAAGTGCTTTACTCTTATGACTTAATGTATAGACTCACGAAAACGTTAATATTTCTGTGGAAGTCATGATTGTTGTGTTTTAGGTAGTACCTGAGATTGTAGTGCCTTCTTTGCAAAGTCAGATGCGGAGTTCCAAAGTTTTAGTAAGATTTATTTTATAAAATATTTACGATTGTTATATTGAATATACGTATATATAAATTGATTATTGAAACGTGGAGTAAGGGTAGTTAGTGGAAGGAGGTAGTCAGGGAATGTACCACCTTGGTAGGTAGCCTGGGTCCATAGCGCCAGGCGTAAAATCGGTGGCGGACTCGAAGGCCCTATACCAAGAGGAGATAAGGAGGACTGGGTGAGGAATCATCTTCGGGATGGTTCCAGGACCTGTCCTAGGCAGACCGGGGTTTAGAGCGACAAGGAGAGAAGGAAAACCATAAGGTTGGAGAAGAAATAAGGAGGGAAGGTAAGGAGAAATGTGAAAAATAAGGAAGGATACCTACAGTATGGGCTGGCCACCCTAGCCCATTCAGGAAATTTGTATACGGAGGAAAGGAAAAAATGTAATAAGACAGGTGGTAAATGCAAGTCTCCATGATTGCATAGTTTTGGTTCAAGTCCCCACGATTGTACGCGCCTGTTGACGGGTGTTCATCACTTGGGCAAGTCTCCACGATTGCATAGTTGCTATGTAAGTCCCCACGATTGTACCCGCCTATTAACGGGTGTTCGATCCCATGTAAAAGTCTCGATGATTGCAAAAAAAAAATAGTGTTTTTGATCCCGATTGAAGTCCCCACGATTGCATAAAAGAAAGAGATGGTGTCTAATCCTGATGCAAGTCCCCACAATTGCATAAGAGAAAGAAAGTATGTTTGATCCCGAAGCAAGTCCCCACGATTGCAAAAAAGAAAGAAAGGGTGTTTGATCCCGATGCAAGTCCCCACGATTGCATATGAGAAAGAAAGGGTGTTTGATCCCGATGCAAGTCTTCATGATTGCTTAGTGACAGTGCAAGTCCACATGATTGTACGTGTTAAGAAATTTACTAAGAATTGACGAATGTTCTGAAGCAAGTCCCCACGATTGCAGAAATTGTACCACCTGATCCAGCTGCAGCTATAGCACAGTGTAGGTCTGGTGGTATCACCTGAAAACTGATTAATTTGTTTAATTTTTTGTGAGGAAAATTGGATGTTGGATTCCACTAGAAATTCTGAGGGATTGTTTGAAACGCCAAGAGGGAGGTATGGTCACAATATTTTACGACAATTTTATGAGCACAATATTTTATAGCAAATTGCTTCACTATTTATCCTACTAAATTTATCTTGTGATGAAGTAACACTAAGGTTAACCCACTCCCCTGAGGAGGTAGAGCAAGTTCGGATCTATTTTGTATTTTTGTGAAACAAGGCAGGTAAGACATAGGCAAGGCTGAGCAATACGACCTGTAAACCTGAGGAGCTGTAGATGTCCTTGCTTAAGATCTAGGCAGATGAAGAGAATGAAAAAAGGAATGAGAAGTATACGCGTTCGTTCAAAAGCACAATTCATGAAAGAGGGAATATTAATATGCAAGCAAAAGAAAGAAATAGTGTTAGCTAAGTTAGAAAAGGTAGCCCAGCAACAGGCTGCCCAGGTGAAGCAATAGCACTCTGGTCAACTACAGCGAGGACGATTGGATCTATATAAGAAAAATTCTTTGACATAGTTAGAGAGGTCACACCTGTGATCATAACAATAGAAGATTCTTCGTGATGTCGGCACTCAAAGAAAGAAATTTCTCCGCAACATACTATTAGGTATATGCCCTAGATGCCAACGAGGACAAATAGATTGTATAGGGTTTTCAATTATGTTGTACAAACTAATAATTAATAAAGGCAATTATTATTATGTTCATGTAAAACTTTAGGGCATCAATAAGTATTGAACAAACAATCCTTGTGTATCGAGGTTGACTGTTCACGCTTTATGGAATAAAGAAGTGGCACGGGGAGAGTCTTATTCCTGACCACTTAAAAGGGTTCGCAAGTCAAGAAATCTTAATTGAACATTAAGATTCAACTTGTATGACACATGCTTTGACAAGGAGTGCCAGTCGAACACTATGGGATAGTGAGAACACGTGTCATAGATATATCAATGGAATTGATATATTCGAACACGGCTCACACTAATCCGATGACAAGGGTATTTACTCGGTGACTGTGAATGATTGGATTACTGACCATAATAGTATGCATGAGCCTTAGACCTCAGGGTTCATAATCAATGTACTTGTACTGTTGAATCTGTTACTAGAGTAGTTAGGCTCAATTTATCCTTTGGTAGGGCCGACCTCGAAGTGCGATCTCAAGGAGTCAAGTAGCAGTTGTTTAGTGATTGCCAAGATGGGATTCACTGTCTCGATAGTAAACGAGAAAGTATCCTATTCAATCATAGGCATATGAGATTATAAGTCTTTGGCTAAAGCAATGAAACTAACTCATGTGGGACATGGAGAATAGTTTGATAATTTCATCATGATATGATTACATGCACAATATCAAATTTAGTGAGTTTGACAAAAACCAAGACTCTCACTTGATCAGGATACATCAGTGAAGGGCTTATACTCATATGGTATTTATGGTCCAGAGGTTCGTGAATGATTCGTTCATTTCGTATTCAATTGAGTTATGATGTGAATCCACTGGACTGGCTAGGTGATACTCACATCCTTTGGTAATTCCTCCCATTGCCAATTAAGACGAACCTAAAAAGTTGCGCTATAAGAAATGAACAAGATGTCTTTTTGTGTTAATCTTTCAGAAAGATATAATTAATTGGACGCATTGATTTATTGGTTAAATCAATGAATTAAATATTTAATTTAATTAGATTAAATTAAATTATTTGATTGGAGAATTAATTAAATGGAATTAATTAGATAATTAATATGTATTGGATTTAAATAGGATTTAAATTAAATACATATTAAAAGGTGTGCTAAGTTGAATGGGTCAACTTAAAGCCCACCCACTTCATTTGGAGCCCTGGAGGGGGGGGCACTTAAGGAGTCCTAGGGGACTCCGACTTGTTTGTTAAGTCATTATAGTTATAAAATAACTCTAACATTAACAAGTTATTGTAACCCTAGTTGCATAACACACAAAAAGAAGAAAAGAATTCTACCCCAAAAATTCGCCCTAGCCGTCCATCACCATTCGAAGAGGGAATTTTTGGAGTTCTTTGGAAGGTTTGTTTAGTGTGGATCTTTAGAGATAGGAGCTCAAGGAGTTAATGTTACGCGAAGATTACTTACGAAATCGATAAGTAAATCAATTTTGTTTATTTTTGGAAAACTATTCAAATCATCGAATCCCATTAAAGTGAGCCACCTATAGGAATCCAAAAATTTTATTCTGCTGCATTTTTACTCCGATGGATTTTTAACAGTGGTATCAGAGCAAACTTTAACGTGATTGATGATTTTTCGCGTTTGAGATTATGTTGGCAAAATTTGATTTATCACCTCGGATTCGTCACCCCGATTACGTCGTTACAACGCTGACGGCGAAGCAAAACAACGGCGGCGACACTGCGCTTTGGAGCGAGCAGTAGAGCCACTGCTCACATATGCAAAACAAAAACGAAAAGGGAAAAAGGGGGTGGTGGCGTTGGGCGCCGCCACCGGAAACGGCAATCGGGGTGACAGGATTCTGTGTGTTGGGTGAGGCCCAGCACGAGTGCGCTACGCAAGGCCCAGTGCGAGATCGGGCATTGGGCTGGGCCCAACAATTAATAATATATATATATATATATATATTTATATATTTTATATATATATATATGCATAATTATTGGGTTTGACCCAAAAGACAAATTTGACCAAAGATTTGTCAAGTCCCTTTGTTTCCTAATAAAATGGTTTTGTTTTTCCTAAAATTAAATTAGATTTAATTATGTTAAATTAGATTTGACTTTTATAATTAAATTGGATTTAATTATGTCATAAATTAAAATTTGGAATGTTATTTATGATTGATGACGATTAAATAAATAGGATTTATTTTGGGCCTAGATTTATTTATTTTTCAAAAATAATTTAGAGTAAGTTAGACTTATTTCTTAAATAATAAATTGGATTTATTCTTTTAAATTGAAATTAAATTCACTTTTCATAATTAAATTAGATTTAATTAAATATGAATTTCTATTCGATTTTAAAAGTAAAAGTCAACATGATCTTAAATAGTTTATTTACATGCTTTGGTGTACCGTTTTGTATTATTTGGGTTGTATTAGGCCGAATAATGTCCTCCAGTTTGTACTTTTAATTTCAGTATTATAATGTATAGGGCACTTCAGTGTTATGTAACTAGTAAAGGTAGGACCTTCTTAAAGCTTGGAGCCCGGAGCATATCAAGATTAGATTTTATATAGGCCCCTATCCCCTTGATTAATCTATTGGCTTAGATCAATCTAGAATGTCCATGAAAAGCATGTTGATAAAAGAACTAGGTTTTCTATTAATGTATGACTTAGAATAATTCAACATATGCGTGAAATAGATTAATGTGCAAAGTGAGACCTTAATTAAATGAAATTCTCCCAAAGCAATCATACTAAGTAAGTAAGGGATATTAGATATCCTGGCTCTCTATCAAACTTTAAGAGATAGAGTTATGAGTTATGCATGGCATCGTCCAGACTAATGCATCAACTCATAATTCAAAGATCTCTAAGTGCATTTGATGCCATTGGTCGAAGCAAATCTCATCCCATACACCATTACAGGTTGCAAGACGAGATTCAACGGTTAGATCAATAGAAGTTGTTGGGAAAGTACTTAGATGGATCACCACCAATATTCTATTACAGGCTGAGGTTAAGTGATCCATGAGCAAAAGCGGGATTGAACCATCAGTTGGACTGGTTGGCGTGGCACACCACTTTAAAATTTTAATGAGCCATACGTCGTTACACATTGCAACTCATTGAAAATTTTGAAGAACTCAATCACTCACTACGAAATCTGTCCAACGAGATTTCCGTTCATTGCAGTGGGAATGCAATGGTTCGAAAAATGTGTGGGAGCCAAGTTAAAATTAAAGTCCTGATTTTACTTGGGTGCAACATAATTATCTAATGAAATCTTGGTTTATTTTATGTAGTCAAATATGTCTCTCTCAAAATGGTTAACCGACTAAAAGTTTTGCTTGAAAAGAACGTTTTGAACGGCCAGAATTTTTCTGATTGGAGCAGAGGATTTAGGACGGTCCTCAATGATGAAAATCTAGAGTACATGCTGGAACTAGATCGACCACCGAAGCCTGGGGTCAACGAGGACGATTCAGTTAAATTGGCTTACTCAGATTGGTAGTATGTCTGTCTTTCTTACTTTCTATGGGGGGAATGGAGATTCGGTTGGAGAATCATGGGCCTAAGAATTCACCTTTGAGGAGTCTAGGTTGGCGCATTTTTCTTTTTTTGAGTTGTTGGAAGTGCTTTCCTGCAAGCATTCCCTCTAGTCCTACAGCCTTCCATTTGCTTTTCTTCTATGGTTTGTGGCGAGTGAATGTTTTCTGATGCTCGTAAGGTTAGGGATTACATGTTGAGCTCCATGTGTAGCGAATTGCAACGTACACATGAAAATATGGATAGTCCTAAATCAATCATGCTACACTTGGAGGAGTTGTTCGGGGAACACGGAAAGTCCATCAGATACTATGTATCTAAAGAGCTATTCAACACAAAGATGAAGGAGCATGAGGATATTAAAGATCATGTTTTAAAGATGATATCCATGTTAGAGAGGCTTCGATCTATGGAATTCTACATGGATTTTCACCTCCAGGTGGACTTCATTCTCCAGTCACTCCCTAGATCCTTCTCAAATTTCGTCATCAATTTTGACATGGATGACATTGAAGGATCACTCTCAACACTTATAAGCAAGTTGATGATTGCACAACAACGAATGAAAGAAAGGTATGGTGCATTCTAGTTTCCTATTATTTCGAATAATACTAAACTGGCTGGAAAAATCGGAGAACCCAGAGTTACAAAAACTCAGAAGTTTAAAACCAAGGGTCCGAAGAAGGCAGACACGTGTCTCCATTGTCGTGGGAGGGGACATTGGAAACGTGACTATCCTAAGCTGAAAGCTGACATTACTTCATGTATAGAACTTAATGTTTTGGAAACAAATTATTTTGTTACTATATTTTCTTCTTCCTGGATTCTAGACTCTAAAGCTAGTGCTTAAGTGTGTGTTTTGAATCGGGAGCTGGAAAGTAGTAAGAAGCTGGAGAATGGAGAAGTGATGATCAATATTGGCAGTGGACATAGTGTAGCATCCACACACATTGGCACCACTTCCATTAGATTATTTTCTGGACATTTATTATTGTTAGACAATTGCCTTGTTTTACCCAATGGACTAAAGAATATTGTTTCTATTCCTGTTTTGGTCAGGAAATGATATTTATTTTCCTCTGTAAACAATTCTTGTGACATTATTTTAGAAATAAATGTGTTGGTAGTGCGTCTTTAATAAATGGTTTATACTATATTAATGTCCAAAATAATTGTAATGTCAATGTTGTAACAAGAAAAAGCATTTTGTATGTCACAAACCTAAGATAGCTCTGGAACTTAAGACTAGGTTATGTCGGGGATCATAGACTACACGAGTTAGAAAAGAATGGAGTCATAAACTCATTGGGATTGGATCCCTATCCCACTTGGGAGTTTTGTATCCAAGGCAAGACGACCAAGTCCCCCTTCACAGGGAAATTTGAAAGGTCCTCTAAAGTCTTAGGATTGGTTCATACAGATGTGTGTGTTCCTTTTGAAAATGAGGCCCACGGTGCTTTTCAGTACTTCATTACATTTACCGATGACCATTCTAGGTATGGCTACGTGTATTTGATGAAATACAAGTCTGAATCATTAGAAAATTTTATTGAATTCAAGAATTTGGTCGAAAACGAAACCGGGCATCATATTAAGGTGCTTCGGTCTAACCGAGGTGGCGAGTATATGAGTGCCGAATTGGTTAAGTTCTTAAGAGAACATGGCATACTGTTGCAGCTAACTCCTCCAGCCACTCCACAATTAAATGGCATAGTAGAACGAAAGAATCGAACTCTGTTAGACATGGTTCTATCCATGCTAAGCTACACGGATTTGCCAATTTCATTGTGGGGGCATGCATTGCTTGCAACTACTCACATTCTGAACAGGTGTCCCTCCAAGTCAGTTCCTAACACACCATATCAGATATGGCGTGGAAGGAAGCCTAATCTGAATCACTTAAAGATATGGGGTTGCCCTGCTTATGTGAAAAAGACCAAGGCCGAGAAGATGGAGGCTAGGTCTTTGAACGGATGATTCATTGGATATCCCGAGGATTCCATGGGATACCTTTTGCTACCTGCATGATGATCAAAGGATCATCGTTGCTTTACAGTCAATCTTTCTCGAGGAAGAGTTCATTCGAGAAGGTAGAGCTAGTAAAAGTATTATTCTGGAAGAACAAAATGAATCTTCTTTGGAAGCCACTGTTCAAGAGACCCAACCCGAATCGAGAACAACACAACCATCAATGCGCAGGTCAGCTAGAGTATCTCAACCGCCTGAGAGATATGGTTATCTGCTACAGGGAGAGCACAATATGTATGCAGTAGCAGAAGGGTACCATCAAGATGATCTCTCTAGCTATGATCAGTGATAGATATGGATTCTGCAAAATGGCATGAAGCTATGAAAGTAGAAGTGGATTTGATGTATTCTAACCAAGTCTGAACTCTGACCGATCGACCCAAGGGTATTGTACCCATTAGGTGCAAATGAATCTACAAGGGAGAGATTGGTCTGCATGGCAAGGTGGATGCCTATAAGGTCAGGCTAGTGGCGAAAGGGTATAGTCAAAAGGAAGGCATTGACTATGAGGAAACCCTTTTACCAGTAGCTATGATCAAATCCATTAGAATTCTATTTGCGTTAGCTGCATACCTGAATTATGAAATCTAGAAAATGGATGTGAAGACCGTGTTCTTGAATGGATTCCTCGATGAGGAGATCTATATGGAACAGCCCAAGGGTTTCATATCTAGTGTAAATTCTCATAAGGTCTGCAAGTTAAATAGGTCCATTTATGGACTCAAGCAGGCCTCTCGCAGTTGGAACCTTCATTTTGATGAAGAAGTGCGGGGCTATGGCTTCATCAAGAACGAGGATGAACCATGCGTCTATAAAAAGGTCAGTGGGAGCAAAATCATATTCCTAGTGCTATATGTAGATGACATTCTGCTTATAGGGAATGATGAAGGTTTGCTAATTTCAGTTAAGACATGGCTTTCAAGCAAATTCTCAATGAATGACTTAGGAGAAGCTACCTACATCCTGGGAATTTGAATCTACAGGGATAGATAGAATAAGATGATAGGACTCTCTCAAGACCTCTACCTAGAAAATGTCCTCAAATGGTTTGAGATGGAAAACTCAAAGAGAGGTCTTTTGCCTATGAGATATGGAATTCATCTCTCCAAGAAGATAAGTCCTTAAAATGAGAAAGATCGAAAGGAGATGAGCACAGTTCCCTATGCATCGGCGGTAGGAAGCCTCATATACGCGGTGTTATGCACGAGACCAGTTCTTGCCTATGCTGTGAGCGTGGTGAGTAGGTTTCAAGCTAACTCGGGCAAAGAACATTCGATCGCCGTAAAATCTATCTTGAAGTACTTAACAAGAAATGAAGACATGATTCTGGTATATGGCAATGGAGAAATGAAAGTGGACAGTTATACGAATTTTGATTTCCAGTCATATATCGATGACCTAAAATCCATTTCTGGGTTCATATTCACTCTGAATGGTGGAGCAGCGTCTTAGAAAAATTCCAAGCAAAGAACAACTGCTGATTCGACCACTGAAGCTGAATATGTGGCAGCTTCAGAGATAGCCAAAGAAGTTGTTTGGATTAAGAAGTTCAAAGCTGAACTTCAAGTTATTCCTAGTGTGGAGTTGCCGTTGCCACTATGGTGTGACAACAATAGAGCCATCGCGCAAGCTAGGGAACCAAAGTCTCACAACAAATCCAAACACATAGAGAGGAGATATCATATAATTCCAGAAATCATTGAAAGAGGTGACATCTTCGTGTAGAAAATAACCTCAGTGGAAGACGTGGCTGACCCACTCACTAAGCCATTGGCGCAGGCAATGCTAGAGAAACATCTTGAGAAGATGGGTATTAGATACCATAGCGATTGGCATTGGGTGTAAGTGGGAGATTGTTAGGTATATGCCCTAGATGCCAATGAGGACAAATAGATTGTATAGGGTATTCAATTATGTTGTACAAACTGATAATTAATAAAGTCAATTATTATTATGTTCATGTAAAACTTTATGACATCAATAAGCATTGAACAAACAGTCCTTGTATATCGAGGTTGACTCTTCACCCTTTATAAAATAAAGAAGTGGCATGGGGATAGTCTTATTCCCGATCACTTAAAAGGGTTCGCAAGTCAAGGAATCATAATTGGGCATTAAGATTCGACTTGTATGACACATGATCTGACAAGAAGTGCCAGTCGAACACTATGGGATAGTGAGAACACGTGTCATATATATATATATCAATGGAATTGATATATTCGAATATGGCTCACAGTAATCCGATGACATGGGTATTTACTCGGTGACTGTCAATAATTGGATTATTGACCATAATAGTATGCGTGAACCTTAGTACTTGTACTGTTAAATCTGTTACTAGAGTAATTAGGCCCAATTCACCCTTTGGTGGGGCCGACCTCAAAGTGCGATCTCAATGAGTCTGGTAGCAACTGTTCAGTGATCGCCAAGATGGGATTTACTGTCTCGATAGTAAACGAGAAAGTATCATGTGCAATTATAGGCATGTGAGATTATAAGTCTTTGGATAAAGCAATAAAACTAACTCATGTGGGACATGGAGGGTAGTTTGATAATTTTATCATGATATGATTATATGCACAATATCAAGTTTAGTGAGTATGACATAAATCATGACTCTCAATTGATCGGGATACATCAGTGAAGGGCTTATACTCATATGGTATTTATGGTCCGGAGGTTCGTGAATGATTCGTTCATTTCATACTCAATTGGGTTATGATGTGAGTCCACGGGACTAGCTAGGTGACACTCACATCCTTTGGTAATTCCTCTCATTGCCAATTGAGATGAACCTAAAGAGTTGCGCCATAAGAAACGAACAAGATGTCTTTTTGTGTTAATCTTTTAGAAAGATATAATTAATTAGACACATTGATTTATTGGTTAAATCGATGAATTAAATATTTAATTTAATTAGATTAAATTAAATTATTTGATTGAAGAATTAATTAAATAGAATTAATTAGATAATTAATAAGTATTGGATTTAAATAGGATTTGAATTAAATACATATTAAAAAATGGACTAAGTTGAATGGGCCAACTTAAAGCCCACCCACGTCCATTTGGAGCCCTGGGGGGCGGCCACTTAAGGAGTCCTAGGGGACTCTGAATTGTTTGTTAAGTTATTAGAGTTATAAGATACCTCTAACACTAACAAGTTATTGCAACCCGAGTTACATAACACACAAAAAGAAGAAAATAATCCTACCCCAAAAATTCGCCCTAGCCGTCCACCACCATTTGAAGAGGGAATTTTTGGAGATCTTTGGAAGGTTCATTTCGCGTGGATCTTTAGAGACAGGAGCTCAAGGAGTTGTTGTTACACGAAGATTAATTACGAAATCGATAAGATAAATCAATTTCGTTTAGTTTGTGGAAAACTATTAAAATCGTCGAATCCCATTAAAGTGATCCACCTATAGGAACCCAAAATTTTTATTCCGCTGTGTTTTTATTCCGATGGATTCCTAACACATACATCAAATTAATCATGGATCAACTAAAAAAGGATTGTGGAAGCGACTACCTGACCTGAGGAGGTCTACAACAGGCTGCCCAGGTGAAGCAGCACTGAGAATTAAATGTCCGTTGGCATTTAATGCACTGAGAATATTTGCATTAAACTTCTTTCGATCTGACGCTTCAGGAGAATGTTTGTCATTTGATAGACGCTTCATTCATGAACTGAAAGTTCCATTTAATCTGGAGGACTATTTAATGTTTAGACGCTTGGAAAAGTCTTCAGACTTCATTTAGAAGTGTAAACGCTTGAAAAAGTCTTCAGACTTCATTTAGAAGTGTAGACGCTTGAGACTTCAGTCTTCGTTACTTGACACCTCACTCAGAACATGTCAGGCGCTTAGAGTGAACTTCTTCAAACTTCATTCACTATTGATTTCTTGGACGCTTGGAGTCTTCAGATTTTGCAGTCTTGATAAGCTCACTCAGAAAGTATCAAACGCTTAATCTAACCGACTTCTTGATCTAAGAATGTCAAAAGTAAAAGATAAAATAAAGCCTATACATTTCTAATGTTCAAATGCTTATACAAGTATCAATGAAATTTAAGCGTACATAACTTTGGGGTCTAACAAGATTCCTAATTGTCATCATCAAAATCTTAACATGAAATTTCCTATCAATTTTCCCCTTTTTGATGATAGCAATACTCACTCTTTTATAGTTCAAGAGTTACGACATCCAAAGTTAATAAACGTTATGTTAGTAAGTTAGAGTTAGTTAAGCTTCAACGAGATGTTTCAGCTAAAAAATGCATTTATATATATCAGTGATTACAAGCATTTTTACAACTGAACAAATAAAGATATAAGAGACAAGAATATAGATAATGCAAATCAAAAGCTTTAACGTCTTGGTCTAACTTTGTATCGCTTGGGCATTTCAGCTCGGATAGCTTCAGTCAGATTGTCTTCCAAGGTCATCATTGCTTCATGATCTTTGTTGATTATAAGCTTATTTTTCTTCTTTCTGTCTCTTCTTGAAAGCAGTAAAATGATTGTCCCAATCAGTTGGGTCAATACCCATATACCTTAGGCAAATTCGAAAAGCTTGGATAAAGTCAGTCATCTTCCTCTCTTCAGCTAAGATTCTTAGATCTGTAGTTTCTGGAATAAATGTTCTTTGAAGAGGGATGTCAAACTGTTCAAGCAGTGCTCTTGTAGGTATTTGTAGATTTGGATATAGTGCTCTTGGAGATTCCTTTAGTGTACTACTAGGCGCTCCAGAGGTACTTACTTTCAAAGCAGTTATCCAAGATGGGAGACTAAGCGCAGAAGGAGAAGGAAAAACTTGACGCTTAGGAGACGGAGGCTCTTCTCTTGAACTAGACGCTTTCCTCTTTTCTCCTTTCTTCTTCTCTTCCCCCTTATTGCCATCATCAGTCTTTAGGAAATGATTTGTGAGTAAGTTGACTTGATGAGCAATCTGAGACATAGAATCTGTGATGTCGTCTAGACGCTTGTCGAAGCGTTCCTGCAAGGTGAGAACCTTGGCGCTGGTAGCATCATTCAGAGAAGTCTCAAGGGTTTCTAGGCGCTTTTCAAGCTCTTCTTTCATGGCAAGTTGGTTTGCTTGAGTGGCATCATGCATTTCTTGAAAGTCTTGTTTGCACTCACCAACAGCTGCTTGAGCTGAACTACGCATATGACCGATTTGAGCGCTCATAACGTGAGTCTCAATCTTTGCCAAATCGTCTTTAATCCAGTGAAGAGATTCTTCGTTCTAAGTAGCATGAGCACTGATACTCTCCAAAACGGATTTCAGCAAAGGACCAAAAGACTGACTCTCATCTAGATGAACCGCTTGAGAAGCCAGTCGCTTGAACCTGGATGAGTGTTTGAGAGAGTCAATGGGAACTTGATATGCGGGATCAAAGACAGTACCTCGAATGTCAAGAGAAAGATCCTCGGCAATATCATCAATAACGGGTTTAGGAGCATCAGGAATATCCTCTGGTTGAGACGCTTGAATGAGTTCTTCAGCAGACGCTAGAATACTTGTAACTGCAGACGTGAACGCTTCAGCTGACTTAGTAGGCGCTTCCTCAAGCACTGACTCAGGTTGATGAAATTCATCGAATTGGAAGTTCCAATTTGCTATATCGGCATAAGAGGTGGACCAAGCTTCCAAAAGTTCAGTGAGTCTGGTTCGAGATATACAAGTACCGGAAATGAATGTGCGAAGGGGACTATCAATGGCCCTGATGTGCATTGGACCAATGATATCTAGCACATGATTCGGAAAGACTTTGGACGGCGCCTGACAGATAGAAAAGATTGAATCTGGGCAGTAATGTCTGGAAAATCCAATCAAGCAGTCTGAGGGAAGAGACGTAAGACGTTGATTCTCAGGTACACAATCAGCATAGTACTCTTCTAAGTATGGATATATCGCTTGAGCCAGCTCTTGATTCCTTTCAAGCAGGGAGAGGACAAGCTCATAATGACCGAGTACCTCGCTGCAGATAGAAGGGAGCAGTGGATATCCTTTAAATGAATTGATTACTGAGTCGTTCCAAGATCTGAGATTGGCAGTGAAGATTTTATCGAACAGAGATACGGGAGTTAAAATCTTCACCATCAGATTGAAATTCTCCTCGCAGTGGCTCGAAGCAAAATTTAAGCACGATACAGAAGAGGTACCACTGGAAGATGCTTGAGCGTTGAACAGAAGAGGTGAAGTGGATAATTTGTGAAGCTCTTGACGCAGACACTGTTCAATTTGATGTCTAACGATTGGGAGCTTTAGAACAGGTCCAACTCTCTGTTGACGCTGCTTGAGGCAGTACTTGGCGAACTGACGCTTCTTGTCATGCATGCCTATGCCAAAAAGATGGGGAGCTTGGACTAACTCTGAGAATGTATATTTGTTGCCCATTTACGCTTCAACCCAGTTAACTTCATTCATGCAGTAGTCTGTTCCCGCATTGACCATAGCACGAATGCCTTCATGATGAATATCTCTGATAGATTCAAAGCGATATCTATCAGGCTGGTAGTTGGCATTCCAGACACTGTCAAAAAAATGCATCGGCTTCAGTCTGAATCAAATCTATCAAAGATTCAAGATGCTCACCGGCATGAACTGCTTTATTCTTCCACAGGCGAAGTGGATTGACTGAAGATAGATTTTCAGCACTATGAGCAGTCTGCGAAAAGTATGTGTAGCCTTCTCTGTTCAAGACTGACTCTGATGGATTGATAAAGCTCGGACGAAGGGGCTCATACACACGAATGTTGTAATCCCTTAAAGCGAAACCGGTTGGTTTGCTGTGGCCATAATCTAGATAATATGCCAGATCTATGTCACATCTAGGTGTTCTTCCTCCTTGTCTGTTTTGTTGAAGAATAACTGAAGATGGTATTTGGCCAGGGGTCTTTCCAAGTTGAGTGGCCAGATAATAATTCCTCTCAATTTCTGTTAAAGCAGCGTTAAATACTGTATCCCTGATTTGAAGGTCAGTATTAATCAGCAGAGCAATGTCATTCTCAGCAGCAATGTATCGTTCTTCATTGTATCCTACAGGAATGAAATCTTCTTCGAGCGCTGGGGGCAAATAGTTGATTGAATGATCAATCGTCTTCAGCGTGTCGAGTTTAAAGAAGTGTCTAGGCGCTGGAACGTCTTCAGCAACACTTTGACCTTCTGAGCGTGCCTCTGTTATAGCCTGAACAGGGATGGAAGTCTGAACCTCTGTAGTAGCAGGTTCCTCAGCTTCAATTACAGCAACTTCTGCGGCAACATCTATAGCAATAGTGACAACTTCTGTCATATCAACATCCAGGAGGACATCTATTGACGCTTCAGCAGTGGCTGGAACTATAGCTGTAATACAATAACTATCCTCTATAAGAGCAGGATCTTCTACAGATGTAGGGATAGAAATGATGTGGGAAGAAATAAACTTACCCTGAGAACTTGTCTCAACAGCAACACTTTGAGTGCTTGGCTCAACAGCAACTTGAGCGCTTGGCTCATCAGTCTCAGGCTCTTCAGGAACAGGAGCAACTCGACGCTTGCTAGTCCTGGAACGCTTGAAGATTTTCTTCACGTTGACTCCTTCAACGAGCTTAAGCGTTGGAGCGGGACGATCAGCAACTGGTTCTTCAAAGTCTATTTATTTGATGATCCCTTCCAGCTTCCTCATCTTGAGAGGTAATTTGTCCTTCGCATCCTCATCGGTTTCCTCATCGTCCTTTTGAGGAGAAGGAACAAATTGAGCCTTGGGCTTTCTGGGAGCCCTCTTCTTTGTTGCAGTCGGACGCTTCACGGTTTCTTCTGGAATTGGACGCTTTGGTTCCTCATCGGGCACTTGACGTACTTCCAGACGCTCAGAAAGTGGTTTAGCAGCACCACCAATTTTTGGAGGATTGAACAGATTATTCAGAATCCTTTTTCCCAACAACTTGGACTTATTCAACGGAAGACCAGACGAGTATACACACTGTGATTTGTACAACAGGTCACTTAGAACGAGTCCATAAGGCTTATTCGAGGTGCTTAGACTGTCCCGAAACCTTCCAAAGATGTACTCACTCCAGTTGATTTTGATGTTGAGGAGTATAGCAGTCATCATCTGAAATTGTACGGGGTTCACCTTATCAAAGATTCCCACTCGACATTCTATGATCTTGCTGCAGAAATCAGCCAACAGTCGGTATTTGGACATCAGGTCTTTCTTTTCAAAGTATTGAGTGTAGGGCACATCGTCGTATGCACTCATGGTTGTCCAGGCTTCCTTGATCTGTTTTAATGTAACGCAATCCAATGCCTCACCCTCATTTGGAAGATTGAAGTTCTTGGCAATGGTGGAAGCAGATAAGAGAAATTCCTTTAAAGACTCTTTCTTGGATAAAGAAATTAGACAAGAGATAGACTTCTTGTCCTCTGAAAGTTTAGCAGTCTTCCAAAAGGTATCGACTTCAATTGGAAACATATATGAGTATTGGGTCAAGAACGGTTTGAGCCCAGCTTTGACGACCATGTCCATCATGTCTGTTAGGTTGATCTGAGGTTGTTCATAGAGAAATTTCCAGTCGACAACAAGGCCTTCAGTCACCTTGATGGTAAGTTCAGCAGAAGTATACGAAGATTTCTTTGGTCTCATTTTTTTTAGTGAAAGAGATTAACTGAGATTTTCTTTTGCTTTGAGAGAGAGAAAATAAGTTTAGCAGATATGTTTGAGTAAAAGTGAATTGTCTTTCTGTAGAAATTGTATTTTAAATGACACAGTAAAGAATTTTTTTAAACTTGTGCTCTCTAGTCTCTGTAGGATTTAGACACGTGTAATGAGTTTTGAATCTCAGCCATAAATTCATTAACTGCGGACGCGAGTTTTGTGTAATAGAGAGAAGTTACATTTGGTAATTCTCATATACAAAGATTTGACATCCGAGTTAAAATTTTAAAAGGCATTTTCAGAGTGTAACGCACGCGCCCGTTTGTACACTGACACGTACACAAACACGTGCTATCTGTGAACCGTCATTTTGAAAAAAATTGATTACCCGCCAGTTTGGTGTGATAGAAGCGTGTGAATAGAGTACACAATAGACTATTGAGTCAACCCACTACTTCAAGAAGCGTGTAAAAATTTATGCATGACTTTTAAAAAAATATATTTTTATATTAAGTGTTGAATGGAATAGTTTCAACGCTTAACTTGATACCATTGGTTGGTATTCATTATAACTGTTGTAATATAGACGCTTAAAGTCAAGGTCCTTTTTATGTTTGAGCGTCCAATATTTAATGCAACAATAATACTGAGCGTTGATGATCATGCATCTGAAAATTTTGATCATTGACGCTTATAGTTATGTTCAATTACAATTTTAAGGTTTCCCCTAAATTTGACAACTTGTACCATTTGTTTTGTTTTTCAAAGAAAGCTTTTAGACATAAATCAAGTGGATTCCCCCTAAATTATATGTCTAATAAAGTATGATGCTTGATGATTAAGCGTTTAAATCAATCATACCTAATTCACTTCTCAAAGTGAGAAAACGTTGTTCATTGAGCGCTTTCGTGAAGATATCTGCCAATTGTTTGTCAGTTCCAATAAAGTGCATGGAGATATCTTTCTTTTAAACGTGGTCACGAAGGAAATGGTATCTAATGTCAATGTGTTTGGTTCTGGAATGAAGAACAGGGTTTTGAGTCATGGCTTGAGCGCTTTGGTTATCACAATGAATGGGGGTTGGACCTAGGATTGTTCCATAATATCTAAGTTGTTGCCTCATCCATAATACTTGTGCACAACAACTTCCTGCAGCTACATACTCAGCTTCGGCTGTGGAGGTAGCTATGGATTGTTGTTTCTTGCTATGCTATATCACCTAGAAATTGACAAGTACCACTAGTGCTTTTACGATCTATTTTGCAACTTGCAAAATCTGCATCTGAGTAACCAATTAGTTCAAAAAGAGAATCCCTAGGATACCATAAGCCCACATTCTGTGTGCCTTTTAGGTATTTAAGGATCTTCTTGGCAGCAATTAAGTGTGACTCTTTAAGATCAGCTTGAAATCGTGCACACATGCATACCGAAAACATAATATCAGGTCTACTGGCAGTAAGATAAAGAAGTGATCCAGTGATACCTCTATAATTAGTGATATCAACTTTCTTTCCACTTACATCTTTATCTAACTTAAGCGTTTGGCTCATTGGAATTTCTGAATATGATGCATTTTCCATACCAAATTTCTTAATCATATCTCTTGTATATTTAGCTTGGTTAATAAATATTCCATTAGGGAGTTGTTTAATTTGTAGTCCTAAGAAAAAAGTTAATTCACCCATCATGCTCATTTCAAATTGTTCTTGCATCATTTTCAAAAATTTCTCACACAGACGCTTGTTAGTAGAACCAAATATAATATCATCAACATAAATTTGAACTAAGAGAATATCTTCGTTATTGGTAATTTTAAATAACGTTGTGTCAACGCTGCCTTTTGAAAAGCCTTTATCAATAAGAAAGATAGAGAGAGTGTAATACCATGCTCGGGGTGCTTGCTTAAGCCCATAAAGTGCTTTGTCTAGCTTGTAAACCATACCCTTACCATGATTGTTGATGAATCCCGGTGGTTGCTCCACATACACTTCTACTTGGAGTTTACCAATCAGGAAAGCACTCTTCACGTCCATTTGATACACCATGAACTTGTTGAACGTTGCATACGCTAGAAACATGTGGATTGCTTCAAGACGAGCGATAGGAGCGTATGTCTCATGAAAGTCAATACCCTCCTCTTGGCAATATCCTTGAGATACGAGTCAGGCCTTATTTCTTATAACAATGCCGTTCTCATCCATCTTGTTTCTATATACCCATCTAGTTCTAATAACTCCTTGGTGAGTTGGTCTTGGTACTAGTGTCCAAACCTTACTACGCTCAAACTGATTAAGTTCTTCTTGCATGGCTTCAATCCAACTTGGATCACTTAGCGCTTCATCCACTTTTTTAGGTTCCATTTGAGATAAAAAGCTTGCGAACATAGCCTCATTGAATGTATCGGCTCTAGTTCTAACAGGCGCTCTAATATCTCCAATATCTGGTGGATGATCTCGCATCCATAATCTGTCTGGTTGAAAGGGGTTACAAGGTTGAACAGGCGTTTGAGGATCAGCGCTTGACTACCTTCTTGCGTAGGCGCTTCAAGTTCACAATTCCTTGTTTGCTCTTGATGATCACTCTCTTCATGATCATCAGCATTTCTTACATGATTATCCAGAGTAATCTCACGAGTAATCTTAGGAGGAGGCACTGAGATCTCATCATCATCGTCACTGTCATCATCAATGGTAACCTTAGACGCTTTATGACATAGATCTTCAACTCCTACATCATTTATATTAACCTTACTCGGTTCTTGGTTAGCATCATCAAAAACAACATGAATAGATTCCTCAACCTTCGATTTGATCTTATTTAGGATGCGAAAATTCTTTCCATTCTTGGCGTTGCCTAGAAAGATTCCCTCATCCGCTTTAGGATCAAAAGTCTTTAGGCTTTGGGATCCATTATTATGGATAAAACATTTAAAACCAAAGACGTGAAAATATGAAACATTTGGCTTACGTCCCTTCCACAATTCATATGGAGTTTTCTCATGCTGTTTGTTGATCATGCAGCGGTTTTGAGTGTAACAGGCAGTGTTGATTGCTCCGGCCCAAAATCTAGGAGCGAGCTTGGATTCTGCTAACATAGTCCTAGCGGCTTCCTTAAGCGTTCGGTTCCGGTGCTCAGCAACACCATTTTGTTGGGGAGTTCTGGGAGCTGAATACTCATGATGTATTCCATTTTCTGCACAAAACTTCTCAAAAATCTTGTTAGTAAACTCAGTACCGTGATCGCTTCTTATTCTTGCAACCTTAAAATTTTTCAATATTTGAAGTTGTCGAATAAGCGTTGTTAACTTGTCAGATGTTTCATCTTTGGATGAAAGAAATTCCACCCAAATAAATCGAAAGAAATCATCTACTATCACCAAAGTATACTTTTTACCACTTACACTGATTGTTTGAACAGGTCCAAACAGATCCATGTGAAGTAGTTCAAGTATTCTAGAGGTAGATAGATGAGGTTTTCTCTTGAACGATGACTTAACTTGTTTACCCATTTGACAAGCGTCACAAAGACGATCCTTATGAGATGGTCCATTTGGTAATCCCTCTACAAGATTTTGACTTATAAGCTGAGAGATTGTCTTAAAGTTTAGGTGATTCATTTTTCTATGCCATAACCAACCCATTTTAGATTCAATTTTAGCAACAAAACATGTTGGGTTGTTATCAAGTGTTGAACCCCAATCTACTAAATATACGTTGTTAGTTCTTTTTCCTTTTAATTTAATAGACTTAGTCTTAGCGTCGTTTACATAGCAGCAGTCACTTGAGAATATGACTTCAAAGCCTTTATCATAGAATTGACTTATGCTTAATAAATTGTGCTTCAGACCTTCAACAAAATAAACATCACTTATCATGATGTTCCCCCTATACACAGTACCTATACCTTTGCTTTTACCTTTGGAGTTGTCACCAAATACAACCTGAGGACCATTGGCAGCTTGATAGTTGATCAGAAGATCTTTGGAACCAGTCATGTGCCTTGACGATCCACTATCAAAGTACCATACAGATGTATCGGCTCTAGCTCTAGGTACCTGCAATCAAAAAGGGAAGTTCTATTTCTGTTTAGATACCCATTGTTGCTTGGGTCCTTTAACATTAGTAACATTGTTAGTTTGAATTAGAACTTTAGGAACCCATATTTGCCTCGTCTTCATTGTAGGAATATTGGCCTTTTTGGGTTTCACATTGTGTTGTGTGTGCTTTTTGGGTGTATAATAATATCCTTGATTATAATAATAGTCATAATCATAGTCATAATCATAATCATCATAGCATCGATAATATGATCTTGACTGTCTTGGATATTGACGCTGGTATTTCCTTGGCGCTGGCTTGGGTTGCACTTTTGGTGCTGGACGCTTAGCGCTTGACTCACAGTGGTCAGTCTTATCTTTAGCCTTTTAAGCGTTTAGATAAACCCGTCTTTGTGAATCATTTGCCTTACCCTTACCCTTGCCTGAGTTAGCTTTGACTTTCTCATTTGGCCTCTTACCATTGTCACTTGGTTCATTTTGTGTTTGACCTTTTGAACCTTTTTCAACAAAGATAACAACCTTTCCTTTGTTGTTTGCCGTAACCTTAGATTGATTGGATTGTTTACCGAGTTTATCGCATCCTAAACCGGTCTTCTCACCAAATAATCTGGTTACATCAATCACATTATCCAACTGTCTAAAAGCTTTTGATAATAATGAGATGAGCTGCTCTGATTTAGCAAGTCTAGCCATCAAATCAGCTTCTCTCTTGACTATTATATCAAGATCGCCTTTTAATTGAATAATTTCATTCTCAAGCGATTGGTTCTTCTCAATGCACTGTTGCTGAACTCGCAACTCTGCTCTGAGCGTCACTTTATCTCTTGTGAGTGATGAGATAATAGAGAGATCATTTTGATATATTTTGGCAGCTTCTTGACATTCATTGTAGTATTCTTTGACTTTATCAAGTAATTTATCATAAGAAAGAGGAATTAATAATTCATTGATTACCTCAGGAGACGCTTCATCATCTCTGGCCATGAGACATATGAGCGCTGAGTCATCTAATGGCTCATCATCATCACTACTTTCTTCTGATGATTCTAAATCTTCAGGTGCGGATGCTGGTTCTGATTCCGCTAGCAAACCTTGCTGACGAAGGTTGCTCCTGAATTGGTTTCTATCCAAGTAATCCTGTCTTGAGGGCTTGGATACGTTTGGATAAGGGCAATTTACCTGGTAGTGCCCTGGTTTTCTGCAATTATAACAAAGATTAGTTTTCATCTTTTGTTCATTTGTTAACCTTGCAATGTGTGGTTTTGAGACCACTAGAGCTGGGAGACTTTGAGTAGACGTTTGGTATTGAACAGGCACTTGGGGTGAAGGAACAGAATACTGAGGCGCTTGAAACTGTTGTTGCACAGGAGAAGGCGCTTGATATAAACTTTGTCCTTGATTATTGAAACCTTTTCCTTTCTTTTCATATCTCAAGAACTTCCTGAATCTATTCAGCAAAGCCAACTCCTCTTCCTCATTGATATCTGAATTTTTTCCTTTATTACCCGATTTACCTTTGATTGATGCAATAAGCGCTCCAGATTCAATCACTGGACTACTCACAATATCACTAGTAGAATTCAACTTGAACTCAAATGCTTTCAGCTCTAAAAAGGCATCTTCTGGAGTTAGGAGATCCAGCATATTTGATTCTCTCATAGCGGTTGTCTTCATCAAGAATTTATTTGGTAAGCTTCTAAAGATTTTAACCAACATTTCTCGGTTCTGTAAATCCATTCCCAACAATGTAAGTTCTGTAACTAGAGCTGTAAATCTTATATCCAATTGCTCTAAAGTTTCATTGGGTAGCATCTTAAATCCATTAAACTTTTCCTTGGCAATGAAAAGTTTGTTTTCTTTGATTTGAGCTGAACCACCACAAATCGTAGCCAACTTATCCCATATTTCTTCAGTAGTTTTGCAAGACTTGATCTTGTTAAATAAGTTGTCATTATCACCAATAGCCGTATATAGAGCGTTACGACCAACATTGTCCAAATTAGCTCTTCGACGCTCATCTGGAGTTCATTCTTATTTTGGTTTCTCAACGTAACCATCGGGAGTTTCTTCCGTAGCTCCAGGCGCTCTTGTGATAACTTTGTATATTTTGATTGGCCCATCTGAAATAATATCACACATGTCATCATCACATGAACAGAGATATGTAAATGCTTTGACTTTCCATGTGTCAAAATTTGATTCAGTCAGTTTGGGAACTTTAGCAAATGCCATATCGAAAATTTTAAACGCAACTAGATTTTGAAAGAAAAGGATCTAAACAAGCAGTTATGCTTGGAAATTTTAAAATTTCAATTTTAACCGCTCTGATACCACTTGTTGGTCCCAAGTGGCATACGAAAGGGTCTAAAAGGGGGGGTTGAATAGACCCTGAAGTCTTTTTCGACTTCAAAAAGTTTCGTACTAAAAGATTTTTGGACGCTTGAAAAGATAGGCGCTTGAAGTGTCTAACGCTTGACTTAAGCGTTCACTTAAAAATATTAGCGCTTTGGCGAAGCGTCTGATGAAGACTGTTTTTAGGAAGTTAACTCAGACTTCAAGATTTGAATACTTTGACCAAGTAGGTTAAGCGTTCAGTTCTTTAATCAGTATTAGCAAAGCAGAATAATTTTTTGAGTCTTCTCCTTGAAAGCTTTAGCGTCACAAGAGGTTTCTTAGTTGCTTAGTGTTTGATTGTGTTTTACTTAATCAGTTTATGCAATGATATGATAGATAAAAGAATTGACTGAGAAGTAAATGACACAATATTTGTAAGGTTCGTTGGGTGGTATAATCCCAACTACGTCCTTCTTTTCCTCGGACACTTGGAGGCAATCCACTAAAATGATTCTCAAAGAATCACACAGAATCTTCTACGTATTAGGGAGAGATGGATGTCGATGACTTGAGCTCCTTGATCACACAGATTTCTGCTCCAAATCACTTCAATCCCCTTGCTTCTTTCCCCCAGAAATATGGCAAGTATCCAACTTCGACTTCACACAAATAGCGAGGCTTGGATAGGGGTTTTTCTAAAATGGTTTGTTTGATTTTGATGAAGTTTAAACAACTGGAATATCTCAGTAGTAGTGTAGTTTCTTCAAAAAGAATGTTTGAGATATTGAGTTGACTGTCTCAGGATTTGATGAAAAGCAAAGAGAATATTTTCTTGAGTATTTTGGCTTTTCTGAAAGTTTAAGGAATGAGACTTCAATGCAACAGCAATTTGGCTTGATAATTGTTCTATATATTGTTTCGCTTGTTGTTGAAGTTCTATTTATAGGCATTCTTGAAAAAAGTATCCGTTTGACACATGCAAGGGCGCGTGTCTCTCACTTTCGCAAGTGAACAACTTTTGTCCTTTTTCCTGAAAATCTGTTGCACAAAAGTTGATGTTGCAGTCTTTGAATAGTTGACAATCCAATAGGGTGCCTTCTCCGTACATCTGAAAGTACTTATCACATTTAATGCTCTTATCAGTATTTAATGCATTTGAATTAAATGTCCGTTGGCATTTAATGCACTGAGAATATTTGCATTAAACTTCTTTCGATCTGATGCTTCAGGAGACTGTTTGTCATTTGATAGACGCTTCATTCATGAACTGAAAGTTCCATTTAATCTGGAGGACTATTTAATGTTTAGACGCTTGGAAAAGTTTTCAGACTTCATTTAGAAGTGTAGACGCTTGAAAAAGTCTTCAGACTTCATTTAGAAGTGTAGATGCTTGAGACTTCAGTCTTCGTTACTTGACACCTCACTCAGAACATGTCAGGCGCTTAGAGTGAACTTCTTCAAACTTCATTCACTATTGATTTCTTGGACGCTTGGAGTCTTCAGATTTAGCAGTCTTGATAAGCTCACTCAGAAAGTATCAAACGCTTAATCTAACCGACTTCTTGATCTAAGAATGTCAAAAGTAAAAGATAAAATAAAGCCTATACATTTCTAATGTTCAAATGCTTATACAAGTATCTATGAAATTTAAGCGTACATAACTTTGGGGTCTAACAAGATTCCTAATTGTCATCATCAAAATCTTAACATGAAATTTCCTATCACTTTTCAACTCTTACAGCTTGACTGCGTCAAACTTTAGAGTTGGGGGGACTTATTGATGTTAATGAAAAATAGTTTTTGGGCCAAGCTAACTGAATCCATACTTATTGGGCTTAAACCCAATGGATCATGAACTTGGACTCTTCTAGAAAACATACGACTTAGCTGAGGGTCCCGCCGACCCAATCTATGTAGGTGGAGCAGTGCTAATTATGGCAAGTCTGGAGACAAGATCTAATCAATCACATGACTTATCATATATAGACCTGCGGAGATTAGCCTAGAAATCCTATATATTTACCATTATACCTGATTGGATATATCCCAAAATAGATGGATCATGATTTATTCTCATTGCCTTCTGTATTTTAGGCATAGTTGACTTACCATTCTAGCCTACCAATCAAACTCTTGTACAAATACCCCCTAGGAGGATGAATAAACCAAACTACAATTTACACCTATGGACGTAGGTCTTCATTAGACCGACCCTATGGACGTAGGTCTTCATTAGACCGAACCATGTAAATCTCTTGTTTATATGTTTATAAATTTATGCGTTATATTATATTATCATATATTATATCGCATTATTATCATTGGTTTGAACCCACACACATCAATACCCCTGACATTTTCATGACATTATCAACAAGAGGCGCTACAAAGAGGCAAAAAAGTTGCATCAGTTTTTTGCTCTATGATATGCAGAAAAGTGATGAACTTGTATCAGCTAGTACTCTGACATATTACACATGATTAACTAATTATATCGTTTCCTAATTACAGCTATATGACGTAGAAGTTATTTTATGTACATTGAGTTCATATCTTTTGTTCACTAAATTGTAAATGAATTTGTATTGTTGTACAATTTTTGGCTGCACAGAACTAGACAGCTGATGTTATTGATGCACTTAAGTAGGGATGGCAACAGGCCGGTTCCGGGTCAGTTCCAAGAACCGAACACGTAGGTATCCACGAGACTTGTTTTTTGACTATCAGTCTGCTTAAGCTTCATAAGCATCACAAGAATCATTTCACTTGATTCTGATAGAAACTTTATTACCATCTGCCTTTTGTATTATGTGTTGTGGGTGTGTTTTTCTCTTTTTTGGTTGAGGGGGGGGGGGGGGGGGGGGGGGGGGGGGGGGGGGGGGGGTTAAAGCAGGTGAAAAAAAGGTTAGATTATGAGGGATGAGTTTTCAAAGATAAGATGTGGATAAGTTGGACTTTACAGATGAATATATTATCCTTGATGTATGGATAAGAGATTTATTTGTCAAATGCATATTTCTTCATTCATTATTACCATTAATTATGTGATAAGAACCAAAGTTAGGAGCACATCCAGTTCATACTTTGGAAATTAGTGACATATAAGAAATTATTTGAAAATTATGGTGGTTTGAATATTGAAACCTTTTGGGACGCTTAATTTATATTAAGAACATAGAGGATATAAGGGTAAGATATAGATAGCCTCATTGTAAGATGCACAATTATAACTCGAGTTTAATTTATAATTTGTCGTTATAAGATGCCCAGTTTGAGTTATAGTTAATGTCCGAAGACGAGCGTACTAGTTTGACGCCTCTTTACAAGTGGAATGATAGATTCATGAATTATTACCACAAGACACGTGTGTATTTGAAAATGTAATTTATTTTAATTTTGTTCTCCAATAAATATGCTTTAACTATTGGTGACAAGACTGAAGAGTATGTTTCTTTTTTTCCCCTGGTGCATCACGCATGGCGTCGTTTTCAGCTAAAATAAAAATAAAAATACGTCTCATTTGGATGTTTTCTTGTGATTTAATTTGCGCGTATTCACGAATTTAATTTATTTTTCCTGTCTAAGCGGATTGATAGACAAATGTTGCAGTGAAATATTTAATTGCTCATGCAACCACTCATGAAGCAAAGTTAACTCGTTTAGTGCAAGTCAAGTCGGGACACTTTTGAGTGCATGTAAATACGGAGTCAGGAATTTTATTGAGAGGAGACGAGATTGTTGTGATATAGCTATATACTGTTTTTTTTGTCAAATAGATGAAGGATTGAAGAGGGGTGCGGGGGGCTCTCCCCCCGCGGTATGGTATGCTATATTTATGGCGAAAAATATAATAAGAAATTAGGTTCAATTATAACTTTTGATATACTTTATAATCTTATATCTCTTTTGTTATAGTCAGGATTTTGGATTTGAGAGGGCGAATGCAAATAAAAGGGAGAAAGCATGATATTTTTAGATTTTGAAGTGGGCGAAATTCAAATATAAAAAAATTTATAAAGTAAAAGAGTAATTTTTCAAAGCCTCCCCCTCCCCGGCTCCAATCCCCGCTTGGTGCAAGGGTCACCACCTCAATATACTAATGTGCCACAGTGTAGAAGTCCAAATTTAAATTTTTGATATAAAATAAGATTCGAATGATTGTTTAATCTCCTTCTATATAACTTGGATCTGGCTATATTGTGTTGGCAAAATCACGTCTTGGCATAATTGAAAATTGAACTCGTTATAGAATCAGTTCTATTTTATAATCAATTATGCAACAGTTAGACAAAATTTACCCTAAAAATACTAACAAGAGTCCTATGAATCACTCGGGCTATAGGGGTCGCACTAAGCCTATGAATCGAGTCTTATGATCCGAGCTTAGAACGGCTCAAGCTCATAATTATCAAGTTTGAATATAATAGGCTTAAACTCAGCTTATAAATTTTTTTCTTTGATTCAGCTCAAACTTATGTTCACATTTTTTTTAATGAGCAGTTACATTATTGCAACGAATTAACTATCATTAATCAACAATGTTCTATTGCAACTAGAAACAATAAGATAAGCTACTGTATAAATAGAAAAATTAACTTACATACCTGATATGATCGAGCACATGCGTTTTAAATCATATGGCTTCAGACTAACAGTTAGGCAAAGACATCATTGACCAAATGTAGTTCTTTCTCACAAGTAGTTTAAAGTCACTTGAATCCACTATACTATCAATATTCTAGGAGTTGTTATTATTACAATGTAGTACAACATTTAATTACCTATTGCTATTATAGCTTGGTAGAGTAGAATGGAAATTTTTAATACGATTACACTAAAATTTATTATTTTATTAACATACTTTATTATACTATTAGCCAAAACTATATGAAGATATTTTAAACAACGATCAAATTGTATTAATTATAAAAGAAACATGACAGGAAATAGTTAGATATAATATTCCAGCTAATTATGTACCACTTAATTCCTAATAAGTCGGTCTGAAAAAGTAATGAACCACTAAATTACTTTGTATTGATGCAAATATTAAAAGGGTCAGCTTTAAAGATGTGTTGCATTTAGGCCGTTTAATGCGTTTGTTATTATGCCACTAGGTGTACATATATTCCAAAGCTGCATTAGTTTGACGCCTCGTTACAAGAGGAATGATAGGTTCATGAATAATTACCACAAGACACGTGTGTATTTGAAAATGTAATTTATTTTAATTATGTTCTCCAATAATGCTTTAACTATTGGTGACAAGACTCAAGAGTATGTTTCTTCCCCCCCCCCCCCCCCCCCCCCCCCCCCCCCGCATGGCGTAGTTTTCAGCTAAGAAAAAAAAAAGTCTTATTTGGAAGTTTTCTGGTGATTTAATTTCCGTGTAAAATATCACGAATTTAATTTATTTTTCCTTACTAAGCCGATTGATACAGACAAATGTTGTAGTGAGATAATTAATTGCGCATGCAACCACTCATAATGCAAAGTTAACTCGTTGAGTGCAAGTCAAGTCGGGGACACTTTTGAGTGCAAGGGTCACCACCTTAATATACCAATGTGCCACAATTTAGACGTCAAGATTTAGATTTTTGATATAAAATGAGATTCGAATTATTGTTTAATATCCTTATATACAACTTGGATTCGGCTTTATTGCGTAAGCAAATTACGTTTTGACAAAACTGAAAATTGAACTCGTTATAGAATCAGTTCTATTTTATAATCAATTATGCAACAGATAGATAAAATTTACCCTAATAAGACTAACAAGAGAGGTTAGAGTATGTATGACGAAATGTCATGATTGAAATTCTTCTATGCTCGTACTAATAAAAATAATATACTATCATCTTAAAAGGAAATCAAGAGAGAACATGTGACAAATATGACAAAATAATAAATGAGGACGTACTTATATATAAATCTTCATTATATTGCTAGTCTTGTTGTTATATTGCACGAATGTTCTAGGGTGCAAGGACATTTAGGTCATTCTCCTATTGGAACCCCCCAACCCCCACCCCCAAAGAAAAAATCAAAAAAAAGAATTCATTCTGGTGAGCTTTCACATTTTGGGTTTTGGAGTTTTATGGACATGATTGCTCCTCCAAATCCACAGCCTGATTACTAAAATACATTTGAATTCATTATTGGATGCTTCACAAATTGAGAAAAACGAAATGTACAATTGGAAATGCGCGTAAGGAACTCCATCTTTTTATAACAAGAAAATATGACCCCTAAAATTAATTTAAGAATTGCTTTGTCATTCTTTTGAAAAAAAAATCTATATTTTCTTTTTAAACTAATGACTTATAATTTCACTAGTAGAGTAAAATTAATATACTATTGCTAACAATGGGCATTTTTTTTTGGGTCTCATCTAATATATGATGTAATCAAAACGAAAACGGGTAATACATTAGATTTTATATAACTTTTTAGATATTTGTTTAGTATTTTTCAAGGAAGCACGGATATGCCTGTTTTGGGCAAGATGCAGTGTCCCGTATGACTCAGACATAGATACGCATCCGATATGCGTGAGATACGTATCCAATGAGTATCAAAGGGAATAAAAAATTAAAAAAAAAAATCGGACACGGTATCTACCGCGAAGGACACGTCTGCAATACGAGCTTTGACTGGTCACCACATGGTAACCTGACGGCGGGGACGAAGAATATGGCTGTGGTGACAACGAAGATGGCGGTGGTCATGAAGAATGTGCGGTGGTTGTGGCGGAGGTTGAATCTTTGATTTGAAAGAAGATAACTAAATATTTGTCTGAGTTAGATCCCGATAGAAGGAGTTGCAAAACAAATTTACAGAGAAAATGAGAAAGAGGAAAAAGAATGGCGGCTGGTTGAAAAAGATGACCGATGAGGATGGGAAAATACTTGTATAGACCGGGCTTTGGGCCCCACTCATGCACGAAAAAACAAGTAATATGTGATGTGTTTTTTTTCCAGCCACAGAGTGTGGGTAGAGCCCAATATCTGGTCTATACAAGTGTTTTCCACGAGGATAGATGGATAGGGTTATTCTATTTCTCCCGTGGCATACTTTGACATTTTTATCCTTTTTCTTTTTCTTTGTTTTATTTTATATCATGGGTTTGGGCTTAAATGGTAGATGAAAAAGTGAATGTGCGCTTGAAAGAATTATCTAGATTGGGCTGATTCACATAAGGGGACATATTAATTTATTATTATTATTACACAAAACTTTATATAAGTGTATATTTTTTCTTTTGGTAAATTTATATATGTGTATATATATATATATATATATTTATATATATTGATTGGCGTGTCGTATCCTAGAATTTTTAAAAATCCGTATCGTCGTGTTCGTATCATGTCGTACTCTTACCGCCGTATCCGTATCCATGCAACCTAGGTATTTTGTTTTCTCTCTCGTATGAGAATTTGCTTTCTCTCTCAAATGAGAGTTTTGTTTCTTTTGAATAATAGTGTGGTCTTTTACACAAGAGTTTTCTTGTCCTTGTTTGTTAATTTTTCAAATTTGTTATCTTGAAAAATCTTGATATTCGGTGCTTCATTGTTATTATTACATTGTTAGAGACAATTTAAGTTATATTATTATTGACGCTATAAACTTTTAGTTGAATAAAATAAAAAAATCATTTTTTCTTTAAAAAAAAAACTATACATGTAAACAAAAAAATAATTATCCAATTCATGAGCCCTGCAAAATGTCACGTGAATTTAACGATATGAAATGATACTAGATTATAGCATTCACCATGAGGTCAAACCTTGGTCATGTATTAAAAAAGCCATGAAGATATTTATCTAAACATTATTTACAATTATTATTTAATTGGTGTTATTGTGCAATTAAATAAAATACCAAGTGTCAGCAAACCACTCGCCGTTTACGTTCACTCGGGCTATATGGCTAGCACTGGGCCCGTGAGTTAGATTTTATGAGCCGAGCTTAGTATGACTCAAGCTCAAAATTATCGAAGTTGAATATAATAGGCTTAAACTCAGCTTATAAAAAAAAAAATTTGGTTCAACTCAAACTAAGGCTTACTTTTTTTTTTTAATGAGTGGTTACATTATTACATTGAATATCAAATTATCATTAATCAACAATGTTTTATTACAACTAAAAACAATAAATTGTTATGTAAGTAGAAAAATAATTTACACACTTGATGAGATCGAACACATGACTTTCTCCACATAGTTTAGATCCATCCACTTGAATCCATATACCATTAATATTCTAGTAGTTATTACATGATATTTAATTTCTTATTGCTCTATAGCTTGGTAGAGTACACCATTGTAATGGAAATTTCTAATACGATTAAACTAATAATTATTATTTTATCTTATATCGGAAATGTAACATACTTTATTATATTATTAGCCAAAACTATATGAAGATATTTTAAACAACGATCAAATTGTATTATAAAAGAAAACATGACAGCAAATAGTTAGATATAATATATTGGAGCTAACTATGTACCACTTAATTCCTAAATAAGTGGGTCTGAGAAAGTTAATAAACCACTAAATTACTTTATATTGATGCAAATATTAAAAGGGTCAGCTTTGAAGATTTGTTGCATTTAAGGCCGTTTGTTATTATGGCATTAGGTGTACATATTCTAAAGCTGCATGATTTCATTGCAAATTCCGCAATATTATAGTCCAAGATATTTATTTCTTCCTATGGGCTCTCTCTCTTGCCGCTCTCTTCATAATAGACCAAAACCACGTCCTCCAATCACAAGTGGACACCCCTTGACCCCACCCCTCACCCCTTCCCACGAAAAACACTCGTACACGCACATTAAATAATAGTATATATTTTTTGTCATTTCTTTTCATATTGAAAATAAATAAATACAATAATTCATTTCGTAGCTTTTCGTATTTCACATTGACCGCACCAAATCAACATTTCACTGTATCAAGAATCGATCACGAAACGGTAAGGCTTTGTTTGTTTGTGTTTTCAAAACACTTTTTTCATTTTCATTTTTATTTGAGAATAAAAATACACATTTTATATTATTTTTAACTGAAAATATTCTTATTTTTATTCTCATTTTCACGTTCCCAATGAACTTCAATTATTTCTTTAAAATTACATTTCATATCACTTATCTCATAATTTCTTTTTATCACTTTTATTTCTCATCTCCTTTCAATTTTTTAATCATTTCTTTCTCCTTCCTTTAAATTTTTTAATTCAACACTATTCATCTAATCATTACTTTTCAATCACTTCACACCAAGATATTAAATTTCTGTATCGGTATCGATATCGGAGTAGTAAATTTACGGAAATTTAGATGGAAATTTCGGGGATATTCAAATTTTCGATATCTATTTTAAAGAAATCATGGATATTTATAGAAATATTTGAAAATTTGCAACGAAACTTTGTGTAACTTTAAATATCATAATTATGCATCTTTTACATAAATAATATTGTATGTATAGTGAATTTGTTAAGTAGTATGATTAAAATTTGTGGCGAAAAATATAAAATAAATATATAATAATCAAATCTCCTAGGAACTTCATTAAAACAAAAAATCACAATTTTAATACAAATCATCATTTAAAACCACATTGAGTTTTTTGTAGGATCGAAATCACTATCATTCTCTTCTCCCTCCACTTTCGTACTGCATGTACAAATTATTAGTCAAATGTTGACAGTATTCATCCCATGACATTGAATGTTGGTAGTACTACATATAATGATGGTAATATTCTTTTGATGTTGTATTCTGCGGAACCACAACGGGCACAACATATTCGGCAATATTCATCCCATAAATATATTATTTGAAAAAAAATCTAATGTGAATTAGTGAGTACATGACTTATTTGCACAAGAATTGACATAAAGATCACACTTTCCAAAATGAATGTATAGTATACGTAGTAGGGGCAAGAATACAAAATTTTGAAATTTTTTGAGTATAGTCGATATTTCGGGAATTTCGAAAAATTTCGGTGGATATTTGACAAATTATTTTTTATTAAGAATTCAAGATTTCGGGAAATATAGGAAATATCGAAAAATATCGAAAAATATCAAAAATATCAAGAAATTTTGATAGATATTCTGCTAAATTGGATCGAAAGTGAGATTTCGCTTCGAGACCCCCGAAAATCCGAAATTTCGGTCGAAATTTTGAGGTATCGGAGGATATTAAGACCATGCTTCACACATCACAATCACCACTTTCAATCATTTTTAAAAATACAACCAAACACACTTACTTTTTTCACTTTTCTCACACAAAAATAAAAAAACTCATTTCCCCATACATTTTAGAAAATGACGGTTGAAAATGAAATGAAAACACATCCAAACAAAGCCTAAAGAATTATCAAGTGTTATGGCTCTGTATGGTTGTGTTTTTATGATCAAATTTTTATTTTTTGGATCGTCAAAAAATAAAAATACTCACATTAAGCCAAATTCTATAGAAAATGCCTTAATTTCAAATTCTACCACACATTCTCCTACATAACTATTCATTATTTCATCAATTCAATCACTTTATTCTTTCTCTTTATTAATTACAAAATTCAACTATCCAACACATTCTCTTTCTTACTTTATCATAAAAAAAATATTATTCAAATTTTTTTTCCTATCATCATTACATATATAACTAATTCAATCAACTTTATATCACATCTACATAATTTTCAAATATTTTTCAAAAACACATCCAAACAAACAAAAAAAATAATATTTTCAAACAAATTTTTATAATATACATTCTCCAATAAAAATTCAAAATTCATTTTCAAAAACACAATCATACATAACCTATGTTTCTTGATAATCAACGAGAAATTTTATCACTGATGAAGTCCAGCCGATTGCTAGTGCAAATCACTTACCTTATAAAGTTTACTGTCTGCACTTCACTTCAATCATATCAATTTACTTATCCTGCCAAGTGAAATATTGTATTTTTCTTGCCAAAGGTATCTTCACTCTCTAACCATATCAAACCACCACTTCTCCTCCGACCCCATCCCCTACACCCCAACAAAACACGAGTGATTCTAAAATGCACCAAATCTAATGAAATTAGTACATCAAACATCATTGAATGTAAGGATAACACATATTTTCCTTCATCCAATGATGTTAGATGGATTAGCTCTAATACACCCAGTTCATCTTAGAATTGTCCCACAAACACATTATATATACTATTAACTGTAGCACACTCTATGCGTATGCCAAAATTAAAAAAAGGTTAATTATTTTTGAGTAAAATTAATTAATACAAAATAAAATGAATTTGATGTTTAAATTTTTGAATAAATATCAAAAGAATAAAATATTAAAAAATATATAAAAAGAGACAAAAATAAGGAGAAAAGAATGTGTGGATGAGAAGGAATGTAGGAGAAATAAAAAATATTAGGAGAGAGGAGGAGAATATGGGAGAAGAAATAGAAAATAGAAATTGGATGTTAAAAGAATATAGGAGATATAAGGCCTGTTTTGGAAAGTTTAAGAAAAGCACTTTTTAGTTTTTTGTTGGATTTAAGCTATTTTTTGCTGTTTGGTTTCACTGTTTCTGATTCTGTTCCAGTGAAAAAAAGTTGAAAATAAGCAAAAATTAAAAGTAGGTCCTTAGATACTTCTACCAGCTTCTTCTATATTTTTTGCTTTTTAGCAAGTTTTATAAACACACTTAACTTTAATTTTTCAGCTACTTTTATAATTTTTTTTAAAATTTAGCAATTTTTAAAAGTATAACCTCTTGCAAACAGTCCTATAATCTATAAAAAAAAATAAAAAAAAATTGAGACACTTGTCAAATTAGAAGCGACTTAATCAAAACTTGGCTGCTAAGGAAATTTCTCTAAATCCCTCCACGTTCTATATAATCTAGCTACCACCAACAAAGACCAGCTCCCTCGGGCTTTCACAAAATCTCCACTCCCTAACCACACTAAACAACCCCCACACCCAAAGTACACTAACTCCCATCTCTTACTTCATCATCAAAATTTCACCTTAAATACCACATAATTTCTTCCCCCACTTTTTTCTCCAATCTCCAAAAAACATGTTCCAATCACAAAAACCCCCCGCACCTTCCAACCTAAAAACTAATTGATCAACATCTCTCCACACAAAATCACACCCCAAAACAATTATCAACCCTTCCATCAATGGAACAACAACCTACAAGAAACACCATCTTCGGAAAATACGAGATGGGCCGGCTCCTCGGCAAAGGCACCTTCGCCAAGGTATACCACGCCCGAAACCTCAAAACCTCCGAAAGCGTAGCCATCAAAGTCATCTGCAAAGACCTCGTCAAAAAAGAAGGCCTGATTGAACAAATTCAGCGCGAAATCTCCGTCATGCGATTGGTTCGACACCCAAACGTTGTCGACATCCAGGAAGTCATGGCGACGAAGCAGAAGGTCTTCGTAGTAATGGAGTACGTTAAAGGCGGCGAGCTCTTCGCCAAAGTCGCCAAGGGTAAACTGAAAGAAGGTGTCGCTAGAAAGTACTTCCAACAGCTTATAAGCGCTATCGACTATTGCCACAGCCGTGGAGTGTCACACAGAGACTTAAAACCCGAGAACCTCCTTCTTGATGATGATGAGAATTTGAAAATCTCCGATTTCGGCTTGTCGGCGTTGCCGGAGCACCTTAACAACGATGGACTGCTCCACACGCAATGCGGCACTCCAGCTTACGTGGCCCCGGAGGTGCTTCGAAGAAAAGGGTATGATGGTGCAAAAGCTGATATTTGGTCATGTGGGGTGATCCTATATGTGCTTTTGGCTGGTTTTTTGCCATTTCAAGATGCAAATGTTATGAGGATGTATACAAAAGTGTTCAAGGCAGATTTTGCGTTTCCCCCTTGGTTTTCATATGAATCCAAGAGATTAATTTCAAAGCTTTTGGTAGCTAATCCGGAGAAGAGGATTACAATCCAAGGTATAATGAGGGTGCCTTGGTTTTGCAAAGGGTTTACTAGGCCACTTGCTTTTTCAATCCAAGATGATGATCAAAGAGAAGATGATCAAATCAAAGAAGTGGAGCTATTGAGATCAAAATCGGCTCCTCCCTTTTACAATGCTTTTGAGTTTATATCGTCGATGTCGTCGGGGTTCGACTTGTCGAGCTTGTTCGAGAATCAGAGGAAATCGGGGTCGTTGTTCACGTCGAAGTGCTCGGCCTCGACGATCATGGCGAAGCTAGAAGCGCTTGCGAAGAAGCTTAATTTTAGGATTATGTTGAGCAAGGACTATCAGGTGAGGATGCAAGGCGCTTCCGAGGGGCGAAAAGGGAAATTGTTGGTGATCGCCGAGGTGTTCGAGGTGGCGCCCGAGGTGGCGGTAGTGGAATTTTCGAAGTCGTCCGGGGACACGCTCGAGTACAAGAAGTTCTACGAGGAGGACATTAGACCGGCCTTGAAAGACATTGTGTGGAGTTGGCAAGGGGAGAGTTGTGTTTGCGAGGGCTAATTTGGTCATTTTAGTTTAGGGGCCACAAGACCAGTTCAGATATCTACCATACTACTAACCAACATATGAATGGTTGCGATGCTTCAAAATTGACTTATGCCGAGACAGGTCAAGAGTCACTCTCGCAAAGACAACGAGTGTACTTTGTATTTTGTATGCCCCATTTTAGTTTGTACTTTGTATGCCCCATTTTTAGACAATTTTGTATGAATTACTTGCTCTATGGTAACAAATATTTTGTATATATTTTGGATTTGTGTGTTGGCCTTATTAGGAATTTTTCTTGAGCAAGTAATCCTGGCATAGCTACTTCGTGTTGTAGATTTTTCTTTTGTATATGTATAAACTTTTTTATTTATTTTTAATTCAAGAGGAATGGTGATAATCTACACATTGCTTGATAAATTCGAGTTCATAATTATAATTATGAGCCATAAAAAATTTATCTAACTTAATAAAGAAGGAAAAAATTACAATTTGTGGCGGTATGGATTCGAATTTAGGGTTTCTCAAATAAATTGGGAGACAGATATCACTAGACCAACAGGTTTTGGATTGTATATATATAAACTTTACGTCCTAAGAAATTTAATTGTGCCTTTAAATTCTAAAAAAAAAGAAAATAAATAAAAATAGAAAAACAGTGAAAACAGGTTATCAAAGACTTGTGGTGGATGTAGAGATGGGTAATGTGAATTTATGGAAAGGTTGTTTCAACAATAGAATGTGGTCCAGTGGCTTAATTTTCACAAGGGATCTCAATAATTTTCTTTTATGGTATAAAATTATTGTTGGTTACCGACTTACGGTGCGCATTTTTTATTTTATTTTTCATTTTTGCATAACCTCAAATTGAATTATTAATTGTATTTTTATTTTAGCGAATTCAATTTATAAAGAGGTTTTATGAATTAAAATCGATCTTGCGGTTTGATTTGAGTTTTGGTAATGTTAGAACATAATAAGTAAATAAAAAAAGTAGCGTCCTTATTTATTTATTTTTACAAAGTCAATGGGATTAATGATCATTTATAACTACGGAAAAATCAAAATTTACCAAAGTATAGGAACTTAGGAAGGTAATAGGAAAAAAGTAAGACAAAGACCACGTAGGTGCATTATATCAATCTGAATTCTCTATTATAAATAATATTAAATCTACTATTGCATTGACTTTTATCACAGACGCTCCATGCATCAATATGTATATATCAATCCGGATCACCCATATATCACAATGCAGCTATCTATCATTCTAAATTAGTAATTAATGCTACTAGTAGTCTTATGGCTATATAAAATTTGTAAACAATATATATATATATATATATATATATATATACACTCCCTAATAAGAATGATTTTATTCATTTTTTTGTAATACACTTTATATTGGGTTTTTTAATAAAATAACCAAAATTTTTGAATCATTTATCAAACTAACCTGTTTGTGAAAAGATTCCTCAAAGTATAACCAAAAGGGAAAAAATCTATTTTAGTCCCTGAACTTTACCTATAATCTCAAATCAGTCCCTCAACTTTTAAAATGTTTTACTTTAGTCCTTCTGAAATCTGAAGTATAATAAAAAAAATGGCAAAAATTATTCTTACGCCTGGAGCTTTCAAGCCATTTAAGCAATATTGGGATCCTGTTCAAAAATGGTATCAGAGCCTAGGCTTTATTGATGAAATATTTAAATTAGTTACATAAATTTGTTTTACCCCTAACGGAGGAGAATCAAACAAGTATGGAATCGAACAATTGGTCGATTTATGAAGAAAGCAGGGAGCATTTTCAGATTTTGGAAACACAAAGAGCTAAGTGGATAGATAAATTTATCCGAATGGTTAACAAGATTTCATCAAAAATCAAGAGAGAATTCGCTAGAAACAAGGAACCTGTAGCGGATAATCATGTAGAGATAAGATACTATCAAAGGAAATTAGCTCTGAATGATAAATTTCAAGGTAATATCGCGAGTGATTTACAACTCGCAGAAATCCAAGGCAAATGGTCAGAGAAAGCAAATAAAGGTAACTCTTTATTTTAATTCAGTTATAATGAATTGGAAAGAAATTGAATCGGATACCTCTAAGCTCTTTAAAGACCTTAGAGAAATCCAAAAGACAGTTCAAGCTTACGGACATAGGCTAGAACATCTACCTATGAAAATCGAAAACTTCAACTAAAAACTTGAGAAAATCCTCAAGATTCTTCCAAATCTAAATAGATCTATAACAGATCTAAAAATAATGGTCCAAGATCTGAAAGAAAGACAAGGTATTACCAGTACGTCCAAACCAAAAAAAGACCGAATCTGTGATGCACTTGGACGAGTGCCTCTTCTTCATCAAAAGGGTAAGACAAAGAAAATTCCGAAGCCTAAGACTCAGGAAGAACTACTTATTGATATCCTTAAAAGTATAAATTAATATAGATATGTCAAGAGTAGATCCATCTGATCTTCAAAAGCTAGTTGAATCTTTTTCTCAACTAGCTTTTGTAGATTTGGTTAATGTTAAAACCAATGAAACAAATCCTCTGGCTCTAACACTGAAAGGAGAAAGTTCTGCATCTAATAATCCTCCACGGGATGAAATGATGCATGAAAGTGGTGATTTGCATACAAACTCAGGACCTGCTCTTTGGGGGGCAATGTTTAGAGCGAATTTCGCAAGAAATCCAAATAGCAATACACCTTGGGCAAAGACTATGTCACAACCCTTGCATCCATACGGTACTATTCTAAATTTGGATATAATCGATTTCAGAAACATCGAAAAATTAATCGAAGAATGGGTAGCCACTATGAAAATAGCAGCTACTACACTGGAATTAGATAAAGAAAACTTCATAAGATTAATGGAGTTAAGCTTAGAAGGATTTGTAAAGGTGGATTGGGAACGCACCTCGAAAATATCTAGGCAAGAGGTTTTAGTTGGAGAATCTAAAAGCTCAATTGCAGACAGATTTGGAAGGTTAACCAAATTACATTTTATCGGAGATGGATACTTCGGTGAAAACAATACAGAAAGAACTAGAGAGTACACACAAGCACTCTATGGTCTTGAATTAATAAATATTATTGCAATAGATGAATACATTTATTGCTTTCGTCAATATTTCTTCCACGCGGATGTTAGTGCAGAAATTACTGCACCCATGTTCTTTGCAAAAATTTGCAGTCCTTGGAGGCAAATGTTAATCAATTCCTACAAGGTCCCGGAGGGACAGATTGACACGGTTGCTAGACGTATGTTTTTCTTGAAAGACAAACTAAAGAACTGGTGTCAACAAACCTCTATCCAAAAGAACATGAAAAGACTAAGAGGAAAAATTAAAAAAACTCCTCTTTGCTGTGACAATAATGATTTCCCAACACTCATAGGAGAATCAATTGAGAAGAGAAAAAAGATAAAGCAATTTATAAGCACTGATAATAGGAGTTATAAAAGGCGATCTTCTTTCAGACGAAAGTCTTGGTGGTCAAAATCAAAAGCCCGATCTTACAAATCTGGCCAGAGATTCGGACCAACAAGAGTGTCTTCCCAAGGATCCCAAAATCCGACAAAAAAACCCCCCACAAGACGAACTTTCAGAAGAGCTCACACCCGTACAAATGAAAGTTTCAAAGATTGTAACTGCTGGACATGTGGAGCTCGTGGCCACATTTCACCAGACTGTTCGCAAAAGAGTGGTGAATTAAAACAATTTGAAGCCACTACTGACAAACTGGATGCAGTTTTCTACGGAGATTTGGTACCAGTTTACCAATTCGAAAGTATCCCCTCAAATAAAAGTGTATATGAGGAAGAAATAAAAAGTGATTTTGATGGAACTTCAACTGAATCTGAATAACTTCAACGAAGGAGATAGGATCCAAACATCGGATAGCCTGTCGGGATTCTTTTCAAGGTCATCTATCTCAGATAAAACCATGGAAAAAATAATGAGGCAAAACTCTAACCTTGGACCATATGATGGTTTCATAAGTTAATTTTTCATTGTACATTTTTTAAATTTCAACTTAACAATAAAAGTATCCTATGTTTTCTTTTATTAATTTATGGTATAAGAGTTTTAGAAATATATCTCTATTTTTTTTTTAATTTTGAATAATTATGTTTTATATTTTATTAAAATATCATTTAATGATACTTTGTAAACAAAAAAATCAACAAATAATCAAGTCTAATTGAACATTTTTAGCTCCAACAATAAAGGACATTTTGGTCTTTAATTAATAAATTTAATTGAAAAATTGAAGGAAGGGAGGTTCATGCCAATATTCCAAAAGTGAGGGGGGTGGATGTCAATTGTCCATAGTTCAGGGGAGGATGATGCAATTATCACTATATATTTATATAGGACAAATTTTCGTGTCACTTTACGGAGGGTTCTTGAAATAATGTGAAGACTAGGGCTGAAAATCGAATCAAACTACTTGATACTCGGCTTGAGCTCGATCGCTAAAAGCTCGTTTGAGCTTGGTTAGTTAACTTATCATACCAAGTTTGAACAACTTTTTGTGTTTGATAAGTTTTGAAACTCGTCTCGATTAGTAAAAAATAACAAAAATATGTACAAAAAAGTCAAATTATTCGAGCTCGACTCGTGTTCGGCTCGATTAAAACTCGTTTGAGCTCGGCTCGATTAATAATCAAACAAGGTCAAACACAATCTTTGAAGCTTGACTGTATTTTAAACAAGTTTGAACAACATCTCCTTCGGTTCAACTCGACTCGTTTACACTCCTAGTAAAGACTTTGTCAGTTAGGGAAAAAAAAGAATTGTACTATTTTATGCCTTTTCTTTTTACACAAAGGTCTGTATAAAAGTTAAATATATATAGTTAGTTTGTTGGGCTTATTTACTACAAAAATTGTCTATGAACCACGTGTATCTGGAGGTGTGATTATAATTTAACTTTTAAACCGACCCTTATTTCTTTTTTTTTTTGAAATAAAATGGGGAGTTACCCAAAAATATCACAGATAGTCTTAGCCCAATAAATTCGGACTGATAATCACAAAATGAGGTCAAACAAAGCCATCTCTATGACTCTATCATTGTCTAGAAGTTAATAGATTTGTAAAATAGGTGCATAGGGGTGTGTATTTCCCGTTTCGCTAATGAATCAACTACTTAATTGCTTTCTCATCAAATATGATAATAGGAGACACCGCAATTTCGATCTCACACGCAATGAATGTTGTAAATCATCTGGAAGTGGTCAACTTTTATACCGACCTTTGTGTAAAAAATAAAAGGCTTAAAATAGTACAGCTCTCGAAACTTACCATCAAAGAATTAATGCGTGTTAAGGTACGTACCATTATTTGTCTAAGTGAACATTGTAGACACTAAAGTCTGAGGGCTTCTTGTGCTCACATGTGTTGACCAGACATAGTGACATACAGTGACACAACAAATTTGGGAAAATTGCAACTTTGGTCCATGACTTAGCCCTTGTGCGATTTTGGTCCCAATATTATTGACTTTAGCAATATACATCCCATAACTCCCAAAAATGTGCGATTTTGGTCCCAAGATACGAATACATTATGTATTTATACGGAATTGGCGCGTGCATTTCACATTTTTGGAGTTATGGGACCAAAAACGCACATTTTTGTGATCCCGCGTGAGCCGCACGCACCAATTCCGTATAAATACATGATGTATTCGTATCTTGGGACCAAAATCGCACATTTTTGGGAGTTATGGGACGTATATTGCTAAAGTCAATAATATTGGGACCAAAATCGCACAAGGGCTAAGTTATGGGACCAAAATTGCAATTTTCCCCAACAAATTTAGAAAATAGACCGTATAAAATTATAAAGTACCAAATCTCTGAAAATCATTGTGTATTTTGTTCAACACGACACATTGTGTCCATAGACTAAACAATAAAAGAATATTTCAACAATTTTCGAATAGCGTTTTTGATTTCCATAATTTAAATGTTGAGGGTATTATAAAATATCTAGATAGACTTTAATTATTTTTTCTTTCTGTTATCTTTGTATTTCTCTAAACACTCATGTTTTTTGCTTCCCAACAGGCCAACACTATATTCTACATATAACATTTATGGTATAGGACGAGAATTTCTTCTCTATACTAGCCCAGTGTCTCTATAAATATGTTTACTTGTAAATAAGCTTCTTTAAATATGTTTACAATTACATATATACATATATTGATATGTATTCATATGAGTATATATTATATAATATACACAATTATATTTATTCATTTGTGTGATTGTGATGGAACGATTTGTGTACTAATTTTCTTTAAAATTATCATATCTTATAGATGTATCGATGTGTCCGTATTTTTACATTAGATTTTAAAACTAATTTGTTAGGTCATAATCTATTTTAAACCAAACATTCTTAATTCATATCTGAATTTGATCCCCTGACACACATATTCAATATGAATACCGACGTCCAAAAGGACATTGAATTAGATATTCAATGATGTCGATGAAGTCTTATATACCTGTTTGGCTGTAACTTACACTATAAGTAATATTCTTGATATAATCGAAAATACGTAGGGCCCGTCTGTATATATCGTTACCTCGTCTATGCACCGAACATTAGATATAATGAAAGTAGGGGGTCCACCTCTTTAGGTCGTTAGATCGTTATCTCGTCGATACCTTAGGCACAGAAACACATGACAAAGGGAAACCGACCTAACAGGGTCCAAGCTCGATATTTATATCACAGGTCCCTAGTGAATCTCAAAATTACCAAACACTACAAGATCCGCGTGTTTTTTCCTTCACTCGGGTCGGGTTAACCCATGACCTGAGCCTACGGGGTACGATCTTGGCCGTTCCCTAAAGACACATGGCATCATCCTAGTAGAATTTCTAGCTGGCAAAACAGTATCCGTAAAGCATGAATGAATACTATAAATACCCACATTTATGAGAGACAAAGGGGGAGAGAGATCCATATTTATTACACTCGTAGGATTGTTCGTCAATTCGTTATTTAGACTAAGACTTGATAGTACGATCCCGTATATAAATTGGAGATCAATTGTATTCGAGTTATCTACAAAAGAGGAGACTTGATCCCATGTGGTATGTAGGCAGCTTGATTTTTCAAGTGTAGTCAAGAATCTTCATCTGCTTGTAGCTGGTTTGTTGTACGAGGTCATCTAGACTGTGAGGGAAGGGTTAATTTCCAACCTAAATCAGTTGGCGCCGTCTGTGGGAAACTACTGAAGAGTTGCTGAGTCTGAATTTTGAGAAATATGGCTAATGAGAGGGAGAAGCAAGTCCGTATTGAAGGTTCGTCATCCAACGAACGGGTAGAGTCACCTCAAGGAGGATTGGAAGGAACCAGTGAAGGAAGGGTGACGATGACAAAGAGGGCTCTTGATAAGCTGGTGCAGGAACAAATTGATGAGGCATTGAGAAGATTTATGGAAGCAGCACCTAACACCCCGATCATAAATCAGGTGCGTTCTGTTCCATTGGCACTAAGGGGTTTGTTTAGTAATCCTGAAGGAGCCACACCTGGACGAGAGAAGAGGGTTGGACCGACTCTTGAAGACCAGTCGGAGGAAGAGGTTGACAGTCAAGTAGGTGCTCGTTCGGAGATTCGAAGAGGGAAGTAACCGATACATGATCCCAAAGAGAGGCCCATTTTATCTAGGGTGGAGATAGAAGAAATGTATGAGAGATTGGATAAAGCAAGTCAGAAGGTGGAGCGGCCGAGGGGTAGTGTAGTGCCGGGGTCAACTTTGATGGCAAAGCATATGCCATTTTCGGAACAGATATTGAGAGAGGCCCTACCTAAATCATTCAAAATGCCTAATCTGCCAACATTTGACGGAACAGGTGATCCTAAACCTCATCTAACCTCGTTTGAAATGCTTATGACTTTATATCATCAGATTGATGCAGTGAATGCAAAGATGTTCGTTACAACGCTGGTAGGTCGGGCACAAGATTGGTTCACGAGTCAGAGACCAGGAACTATTGTGTCATACACGCAGTTAATTCAAAAGTTTGAGAATCATGTCGCCAGCAACAAAAAAGCTAAGAAATCTATTTTGGCAATGTTGAACTTCAAGCAGGGCTTATCGGAAAGCTTACGGGACTTTGCACATCGGTTCAACCAGGAGGTTCTCAAGATTCCCGAATTAACACATGAGCTTACTGTAACCTTCTTATTACTAGCACTGAGGAAGGGACCTTTAGCATCGGCACTTGCTTGTCATACTTCGCGAGATCAGGAGGAACTAATGCAGATACAAGAACAATGCATTAATGAAGAAGAGATGGACTTGTCAAAAGACAATGAAAATTTCGCTATGAACGATCGAAAAGATCGAAAGGATCGTAATAGTGATCAAACTGAGGGATCGAGGTTAGATAAAAACCATGAATGACCCCGCCGATACGCTAAATACGACCAATATACGCCTTTAAATGCTCCCCGAAGTAGAGCACTACTATCTGCTCAAATGCACAATATCAACACAATTCAATGGCCCAAGCCGCTACGTGCAGGAACGAAGAGGAATCCTAACAAATATTGTGAGTTCCACAAAGATAAGGGCCACGATACGGAGGACTGCTATCAGCTAAAAGATGAAATTGAGTGGTTGATAAAATTGGGTTGTTTAAATGATTTCATTGATCGTACTCTAGCGGAAGTAAGAGCCCCGGAGGCAGACCGCAAAATAGAGGTAAGACGGTCTCGAAGTCGATCGGGTGAGCGAGGCCAACGAGGCTATCAGGATGATAAAATGATTGGCCTCATGAAAATGAACATCGGAGATATGACGATAATCATTGTTATGATTATCGAAACAATGATCATAATCGTTACTATAACAATCGTCATCGCAATGACGATCATCATCGGACTGACCAGAGGAGGAATGAAATCCGTGAAAAGGAGCCGAGAGAACATCGGGAACAGAACCTCGCAAATCGAGGTGAAATACATGTTATAGCAGGCGGACCTATTGATGGAGATTCGTCTAATTCGAGGAAGAGGCATGCCAGAAAAATGCGCTCGAATTATTTTCGTTCCGAACCACTGAAAGTCATATCGGTGGGTCAAGTAATCCTGGGATGGCTACTTCGTGTTGTAGATTTTTCTTTTGTATATGTATAAACTTTTTTATTTATTTTTAATTCAAGAGGAACGGTGATAATCTACATATCTAGCCCGATAAATTCGGATTGATAGTTATAATTATGAGTCATAAATACTCTATTGAACTAAATAAAGAAAGGGATAACCACAATTTGTGGCAGCCTGAATTCGAATTCAGGACCTCTCAAATGAAATGAGAGATGAATATTACTAGACCAATAGGTTTTGGGTTGTATATATATAAACTTTACGTCCTAAGAAATTTAATTGTGCCTTTAAATTCTGAAAAAATAGAAAATAAATAAAAATAGAAAAACAGTGAAAACAGGTTATCTAAGACTTGTGGTGGATGTAGAGATGGGTAATGTGAGTTTATGAAAAGGTTGTTTCAACTTTCAACAATAGAATGTGGTCCCAAAGTGCCTTAAAGGTCGCTATCACAAGGGATCTCAATAATTTTCTTTTATGGTACAAAATTATTGTTTTTTTTTTTTTTGAGCAAGGTACATAATTATTGTTGGTTACCGACTTACGGTGCGCATTTTTTTATTTTATTTTTCATTTTTGCATAACCTCAAATTGAATTGTTAATTGTATTTTTTTCTTTAGCGAATTCAATTTATAAAGAGGTTTTATGAATTAAAATTGATCTTGCGGTTTGATTTGAGTTGGTAATGTTAGAACATAATAAGTAAATAAAAAAAGTAGTGCCCTTATTTATTTATTTTTACAAAGTCAATGGGATTAATGATCATTTATAACTAGGAAAAATCAAAATTTACCAGAGTATAGGAATTTAGGAAGGTAATAGGAAAAAAGTAAGACTAAGACTAACGTAGGTGCATTATATCAATCTGAATCCTCTATTATAAATAGTGTTAAATCTACTATTGCATTAACTATTTAACTTTTATCTCAGAAGCTCCATGCATCAATATGTAGATATCAATCCGGATCACCCATATATCACAATGCAACTATCTATCATTCTAAATTAGTAATTAATGCTACTAGTAGTCTCATGGCTATATAACGGTGCGGAATATAAGCACTTAAATTTGACAACAATATATATATATATATATATATATATACTCCCTAATAAGAATGATTTTATTCATATTTTTGTAACACACTTTATATAGGGTTTTTTAATAAAATAACCAAAAAATTTGAACCATTTATCAAACTAACTTGTTTGTGAAAAGATTCTTCAAAGTAACCAAAAGGGGAATAATCTATTTTAGTCCCTGAACTTTACCTATAATCTCAAATCAGTCCCTCAACTTTTAAAATATTTTACTTCAGTCCTTCTAAAGTATAATAATAATATAAATTCGCAAATATTATTCTTACGCCAAGAACTTTCTAGCCATTTAAGCAATATTGGGATCCTGTTAAAAAATGATGAAATATTTAAAAAAAAGTTACATAAATTTGTTTTAACCCTAACGGAGGAGAATCAAACAAGTATGGAATCGAACAATTGGTCGATTTATGAAGAAAACAGGGAGTATTTTAAGATTCTGGAAACACAAAGAGCTAAGCGGATAGATAAATTTATCTGAATGGTTAACAATATTTCATCAGAAATCAAGAGAGAATTCGCTAGAAACAAGGAACCTGCAGCGGATCATCATGCAGAGATAAGATACTATAAAAGGAAATTAGCTCTGAATGATAAATTTCAAGGCAACATCGCGAGTGATTTACAACTCGCAGAAATCCAAGGTAAATGTCAGGGAAAGCAAATAAAGGTAACTCTTTATTTTAATTCAGTTATAATGAATTGGAAAGAAATTGAACCGGATACCTCTAAGCTCTCTAAACACCTTAGAGAAATCCAAAAGACAGTTCAAAATTACGGACGTAGGCTAGAACATCTACCTATGAAAATCGAAAACTTGTACAAAAAACTTGAGAAAATCCTCAAGATTCTTCCAGATCTAAATAGATCTATAACAGATCTAAAAATAATAGTCCAAGATCTGAAAGAAAGACAAGGTATTATCGGTACGTCCAAACCAAAAAAGGACCGAATCTGTGACGCACTTGGACGAGTGCCTCTTCTTCATCAGAAGGGTAAGGCAAAGGAAATTCTGAAGCCTAAGACTCAGGAAGAACTACTTATTGATATCCTTAAAATTATAAATTAATATGGATATATCAAGAGTAGATCTATCTGATCTTCAAGAGCTAGTTGAATCTTTTTCTCAACTAGCGTTTGTAGATTTGGTTAATGTTAAAACCAATGAAACAAATCCTCTGGCTCTAACACTGCCAGGATAAAGTTCTGCATCTAATAATCCTCCTCGGGATGAAATGATGCGTGAAAGTGGTGATTTGCATACAAACTCAAGACCTGTTCTTGGGGGGGGGGGGGTAATGTTTAGAGCAAATCCCGCAAGAAATCCAAATAGGGTACCAAGAGATACACATTGGGCAAAGACTATGTCACAACCCTTGCATCTATACGGTACTATCCTAAATTTGAATATAATTGATTTCAGAAACATCAAAAAATTAATCGAAGAATGGGTAGCCGCTATGAAAATAGCAGCTACTACACTGGAATTAGATAAAGAAAACTTCATAAAATTAATGGAGTTAAGCTTAGAAGGATCTTTAAAGGTGGGTTGGGAACCCACCTCGGAAATATCTAGGCAAGAGGTTTTAGCTGGAGAATCTAAAAGCCCAATTGCAGACAGATTTGGAAGGTTAACCAAATTATATTTTATCGGAGATGGATACTTCGGCGAAAACAATACAGAAAGAACCAGAGAGTACACACAAGCACTTTATGGTCTTGAATTAATCAATATTTGTGCAATAGATGAATGCATTTATTGGTTTCGTAAATATTTCTTCCATGCGGATGTTAGTGCATAAATTGCTACACCCATGTTCTTTGCAAAGATTTGCAGTCCTTGGAGGAAATGATTCCTAAAAGGTCCCGGAGGGACAGATTGACACGGTTGCTAGACGTATGTCTTTTTTGAAAGACAAACTAAAGGACTGGTGTCAAGAAGCCTCTATCCAAAAGAACATGAAAACACTAAGAGGAAAATTAAGAAAACTCCTCTTTGCTGTGACAATAATGATTTTCCAACAGTCATAGGAGAATCAATTGAGCAGAGAAAAAAGAGAGCAATTTATAAGCTCCAATAATAGGAGTTATAAAAGGCGATCTTCTTTCAGACGAAAGTCTTGGTGGTCAAAATCAAAAGTCTGATCTTACAAATCTGGCCAGAGATCCGGAGTCCGGACCAACAAGGGTGTCTTCCCAAGGATCCCAAAAATTCGACGAAAAAACCCCCACAAGACGAACTTTCAGAAGGGCTCACACCCGTACAAATAAAAGTTTCAAAAATTGTAACTGCTCGACATGTGGAGCTCGTGGCCACATTTCACCAGATTGTCCGCAAAAGAGTGGTGAATTAAAACAATTTGAAGCCACTGCTGACATATTGGATGCAGTTTTCTACGGAGATTTGGTACTAGTTTACCAATTCGATAGTATCCCCTCAGATGAAAGTGTATATGAGGAAGAAATAAAAAGTGATTCTGATGGAACTTCAACCGAATCAGAATAACCTCAACGAAGGGGATAGGAACCAAACATCGGATAGCCTGTCGGGATTCTTTTAAAGGTCATCTATCTCAGATAAAACCATGGAAAGAATAATGAGGCAAAACTCTAACCTTGGACCATATGATGGTTTCATAAGTTAATTTTTCATTGTACATTTTTTAAATTTCAACTTAACAATAAAAGTATCCTAAGTTTTTTTTTTATTAATTTATGGTATAAGAGTTTTAGAAATATATCTCTAATTTTTTTTTTAATTTTGGATAATTATGTTTTATATTTTATTAAAATATCATTTAATGATACTTTGTAAAAAAAAACAAAAATCAACAAATAATCAAGTCTAATTGAACATTTTTAGCTCCAACAATAAAGGGCATTTTGGTCTTTAATTAATAAATTTAATTGAAAAATTGAAGGAAGGGAGGTTCATGCCAATATTCCAAAAGTGAGGGGTGTGGATGTGAATTGTCCATAGTTCAAGGGAGGATGATGCAATTATCACTATATAGATATATAGTACAAATTTTCGTGTCACTTTACGGAGGGTTCTTGAAATAATGTGAAGACTAGGGTTGAAAATCGAACCAAACTACTCGATACTCGGCTCAAGCTCGATCGCTAAAAGCTTGTTTGAGCTCGGTTCGTTAACTTATCAAATCAAGCTTGAACAAGTTTTTGTATTTGATAAGTTTTGAAGCTCGGCTCGATTAGTAAAAAATAACAAAAATATGTACAAAAAAGTCAAATTACTCGAGCTCGACTCGTGTTCGGCTCGATTAAAGTTCGTTTGAACTCGGCTCGATTAAAGTTCGTTTGAACTCTGCTCGATTAAAGTTTGTTTGAACTCGGCTCGATTAATAATCAAACAAGGTCAAACACAATCTTTGAAGCTTGACTGTATTTTAAACAAATTTGAATAACATTTCGTTCGGTTTAACTCAGCTCGTTTACACCCCTAGTGAAGACTTTGTCAGTTAGGCAAAAATAAAACTGTACTATTTTATGCCTTTTCATTTTTACACAAAGGTGGGTATAAAAGTTAAATATATATAGTTAGTATTATGAATAATTATTTGTGGATGTCTATTCATCTCCCAATTTGTTGGTCACTCAACTTTAATCATTACTTGTATTGTCTATTCATCTCTCAATTTGTTGACCACTCAACTTTAATTAATATAGTTTATTCTTATTATAATTTAATAAACCTTTGAAGTTATTGTTTTGTGCCTATAAATAGGCTATAACATTGTATTGTAAACACACACAAGAATATCAATAAAAGAGTTCTCTACTTAATTCTCTCATTCTCTCATTTTATTCTCTCAACTTTATAATATTTGAGTTTATTTCATAACACGTTATCAGCACGATCCGTCTCAAGGTGTTAATCATTTTCAAATTTGGCCAAAGATATACATGGGGTACGCAACGTATGATGTAAAATCCATTGAGAGATTTTCGTGAGTTATTATGAGTTTGTAAAGAAAATTGATGGACAAGATTTTCAAAACAAAGCAAGAAGAAAAGGTAAAGAAAAGGTACGTATATTTCAATATTTAACAAAAATAGAAATATGCAATAATTCTTTTGATGTTTGGAAAGAAGACATATGTATATGTGCATATATTTGATTAGTATTATTCTTTTGAATAATCCTATCATGTTGAAAATATTTTAAGAAGTTGAATGATTGTTATGTTATTCATTTTATACTTTGATAATAGTATTATATTGATGAATCTTGAAAAAACTTGACTTTGTGACTCTTGATATTACGAGAAAAAAATATTTTTCTTGGGCGTTAGATGTTGAAGTTCATCTTGATGCAAATAACTATACTCCATTCCCTGAAGTGAATGTGTTGAGCAATATATAAATTCATATATACAAATAACTATACTCCATTCCCTGAAGTGAATGTGTTGAGCAATATATAGTTATTTTAATCATGAGTCCCGTCCAACTAGTTCTGCTACATCCCCTGAAGTGAAAGTAGCAGCACATAACTATTTTAATCATTAAAGAAATCATGGACGTGGACGTGGTCGTGGATATGGTTATGGAAATCGTGGTGGTTATTCAAAGAATACATCTTTCCACCAGAAGTGGAAAAATAATGAAGAGAAAAATGAAGGTGGCCAAAATAGCCAATCTGGATATCATATTGAGACAACAAGTGATGGCAATATTGAGTATCTTTACATCACTAACACAATATCCGGTAACAAATGTATATTGGAAAAGTTGCCAGCATTGTCTTCGGGTTTGTACTACACGCATATATCTGCTATTGAAACACATGTTATCGTAAACCAGAAGTTTACAAATCAAAATAAGTTTGTTATTTGACATGACCGGTTGGGCCATCCCGAATCAATTATGATGCGAAAGATAATTGAGAATTCATGTGGTCATCCATTGAAGAGCCAGCAGATTCTTCAATCGAATGATTTCTCATGTGCTGCTTGTTCACAAGGAAAGTTGATTATTCGACCATCAACAACAAAAGTAGGAAGTGAATCTCTTACGTTTTTGGAACGTATTCAAGGTGATATTTGTGGACCAATACACCCGTCGTGTGGACCATTTAGATATTTTATGGTTTTAATTGATGCATCAACAAGATGGAATGTATCTTTGTTATTAACTCGCAACCTGGCGCTTGCGAGATTGCTTGCTCAATTGATTAGAATACGAGCACATTTTCCTGATTATCCGATTAAGAAGATACGCCTTGATAATGCGGGTGAATTTACTTCCAAAAACGTTCAATGACTATTATATGTCTATTGGAATTGATGTTGAACATCCTGTAGCACATGTTCATACACAAAACGGTCTAGCAGAATCGTTTATTAAGCTTCTGCAGTTAATTGCAAGACCTTTACTTATGAGATCAAAACTTCCTATTTCTTGTTGGGGACATGCTATTTTGCATGCAGCAGCACTTATTCGCATAAGTCCAACAAGTTATCATAAGTTCTCCCCATTACACTTGGTTTTTGGTCAGGAACCAAATATTTCTCATCTAAGAATTTTTGGATGTGCGGTATATGTTCCAATTGCTCCACCTCAACGCACTAAGATGGGTCCTCAAAGAAAATTGGGAATATATGTTGGATTCAAATCTCCATCGATAATAAAGTATCTAGAGCCATTGACTAGAGATTTATTTACGGCTCGATTTGCTGATTGTCATTTTGATGAATCAGATTTCCCAACATTAGGGGGAGAAAATAAGCAGCTGGAAAAGAAAATTAGTTGGAATGAATTATCTTTATCTCATCTTGATCCTTGAACAAAACAAAGTGAACTGGAAGTTCAAAAGATAACTCACTTGCAAGGTTTAGCTAATCAACTGCCAGATGCATTTACTGACCTAAAAAAAGTGACTAAGTCACATGTACCAGCTGTTAATGCTCCAGTAAGAATTGTTGTCCCTGAAGGTCAAAGTAATGAGTCTACTGCACGCCTGAAGCGTGGTAGACCTATCGGTTCCAAAGATAGTCATCCTCGAACAAAAAAAAACTGCTAAGAATTAAGATGGTCTAATCGAGGATAAAATAACTCCAGAAAAGTCCCCAGTCATAACTAATATTTCGGTTCCAGAAGAACCTCAGGTACCTGAAAATTGTGAAAATAATGAGATCTCAATCGATTATGTTATGAACGGGAAACGATGGAATCGAAATGAAGTCAACGTTGATGATAAATTTGCATATAATGTAGCGCTAAATATGATGAATGATAATGAGGATCAAGAACCAAAGTCTGTTAATGAATGTCGACAAAGAAATGATTGGCCAAAATGGAAAGACGCAATGAGGGCAGAGTTAAACTCGCTTGAACCAACGAAAAGTTTTTGGACCTGTAGTCCGTACACCTGAAGATGTAAAAGTTTTTGGATCTGTAGTCCGTACACCTGAAGATGTAAAAGTTTTGGACATATAGTCCGTACACCTGAAGATGTAAAACCAGTAGGATACAAATGGGTATTTGTGCGAAAACGAAATGAGAAAAATGAAATTGTACATGTCTTGTTGCCCAAGGGTTTTCGCAACGACCTAACATAGATTATGAGGAGACTGATTCTCCTGTGGTGGATGCAACTACTTTTCGTTATATAATAAGTCTGGCAGTGCATGAAAAATTTGATTTGCGTCTAATGGATGTTATTACAGCCTATTTGTATGGCTCGCTTGATAATGATATATATATGAAAATCTCTGAAGGATTTAATATGCCTGAAACATATAAATCAAGTTCTCGAGAACATTATTCAATTAAATTAAGTAAGTCATTGTATGGACTGAAACAATCTGGACGAATGTGGTATAATCGTCTCAGTGAATATTTGTTGAAGGAAGGATATAAGAATGATCAAATTTGTCCTTGTATTTTCATCTGGAAATGAGTTTGTTATAATTACAGTTTATGTTGACGATTTAAATATCGTTGGAACTCCTGAAGAGATTTCAAAAACTGTTAATTGCTTAAAGAAAGAATTTGAGATGAAAGATCTTGGAAGAACAAAATTTTGCCTTGGGTTGCGAATTGAATATTTAAAGAATGAAATTTTTGTATATCAAGACGCTTATATATCAAAGGTGCTAAAACGATTCTATATGGATAAATCACATCCATTGAGTACCCCCGATGGTCGTAAGGTCACTAGATGTGAACAAAGATCCTTTTCGACCTCAAGAAAATGATGAAGAACTACTTGGTCCTGAAGTACCATATCTAAGTACAATCGGTGCACTAATGTATCTTGCTTGTCATACTCGACCTGATATAGCATTCGCTGTTAATCTATTAACAAGATATAGTTCTTCTCCTACACGAAGGCATTGGAATGGGGTTAAACAGGTACTCCGCTACCTTAGAGGAACACTCGATATGAGCTTGTTTTATTTCGATGTACCCAAGTCCGAATTGGTTGGATGTGCAGATGCTGGATATATGTCTGATCCTCATAATGGTCGTTCACAAACGGGCTATTTATTTACATGTGGTGGTACAGCCATTTCATGGCGATCTATGAAACAAACTATATCGGCCACATCATCTAATCATGCAGAAATCTTGGCTATTCATGAGGCAAGTCGAGAATGTGTTTGGTTAAGATCCATGATTCAACACATTCGAGGGACTTGTGGTTTATCTTCTGGAAAAATGATCCCGACGATCTTGTATGAAGATAATTCCGCATGTATCGCACAATTGAAAGAAGGGTACATTAAAGGAGATAGAACAAAACATATTTCACCAAAGTTCTTTTTCACTCATGATCTTCAGAAGAATGGTGATATTAATGTTCAACAAATCCGTTCCAGTGATAATCTTGCTGATTTGTTCACCAAGGCACTTCCCACAGCAACGTTTGAAAAACTAGTCTACAATATTGGAGTACGTAGACTTAAAGATCTTGACTGATATTGTCATGAGGGGGAGATAATACGCGCTGCACTCTTTTTCCCTTAACCAAGGTTTTTCCCTTAACCAAGGTTTTTCCCACTGGGTTTTCCTGGTAAGGTTTTTAATGAGGCAGCATCTGATTGCGTATTGATATGTACTCTTTTTCCTTCACTAGGTTTTTGTCCCATTGGGTTTTTCCTAGTAAGGTTTTAACGAGACATATTTTTAAGTGATAGACATCCAAGGGGGAGTATTATGAATAATTATTTGTGGATGTCTATTTATCTCCCAATTTGTTGGTCACTCAACTTTAATCATTACTTGTGGTGTCTATTCATATCAATTTGTTGGTCACTCAACTTTAATTATTATAGTTTATTCTTATTATAATGTAATAAACCTTTGAAGTTATTGTTTTGTGCCTATAAATAGGCTATGACATTGTATTGTAAACACACACAAAAATATCAATAAAAGAGTTCTCTACTTAATTCTCTCATTCTCTCATTTTATTATCTCAACTTTATAATATTTGAGTTTATTTCATAACAGTTAGTTAGTTTTGTTGGGCTTATTTACTACAAAAATTGACTATGAACCACGTGTATGTGGAGGTGTGATTATAATTTCACTTTTAAACCGACCATTTTTTTAAAAAAATTAAAATAAGGGGGGGTTACCAAAAATATCACAGATAGTCTTAGCCCAACAAACTCGGACTGATAGTCCCAAAACGAGGCCAAACAAGTTCATCTCTATTATTGTCTAGGAGTTAATAAATTTGTGAAATAGGAATATCCATGTGGTGCATAGGGGGTGTATATTTCCCATTTCGCTAATGCATCAGTTACTTGATTGTTTTCTTACCAAATATAATGATAGGAGACATCGCAATCTCGATTTCCCACGCTATGAATGTTGTAAATCACCTAGAAGTGGTGAACTTTTATACCGACCTTTGTTGAAAAACGAGGAGGCATAAAATAGTACAGTTCTTTATTTTTCCCTAACTGACAATATTCGTAATCCCTTCATGTCAGTGCTCTCGAAAATTACCATCAAAGAATTAATGCGTGTTAAGGTACATACCATTATTTGTCTAAGTGAACATTGTGGACACTAAAGTCTGAGGGCTTCTTGTGCTCACATGTGTTGACCAGACATAGTGACATACAGTGACACAACAAATTTAGAAAATAGACAGTATAAATTATAATTATAAAGTACCAAATCTCTAAAATTCTATGATGCATCGACATTCTAAAAAATCACAACTGGTTGTGTCGGGCACATTCGGACACTAACACTCTTCCGACATGCCCGTCGCCATCGTCCGGCAGCCACATTCGCAGGTTTGTCTTCTTACTTTTCAACTCCTATTTCACAAATTAGAAACCTAAATCCCCAAATTGAAGAAACCTATATAAGAGAAATAGAGAATTGAAGGTATGAGATATCTCGCAAAGGTTTGTTGATTGAATTTGTTTGAGTTATATGTATCTATATAGATCCATTTATTATATGTGTTTGATTTTGGGTGTTTTTGGCTTTTTATATTTCATTTGTGTTGAATTATGTGATTATATAATATATATATATATATATATAAATAAAATAAATTGGATAGTTGTGTCGAAGTTGTATCGTTTTCTATTTTTTTTAAAATGCCGTTCCCCGTTCCCCATGTCCGTGTCGGTGCATCATAGCTGAAAATGTGTGTTTTGTTCAACACGACATCGCATTGTGTCCATAGACTAAACAATAAAAGAAAATTTCAACAATTTTCGAATAGCGTTTTTGATTTCCATAATTTAAATGTTGAGGCTATTATAAAAATATCTTGATAGACTTTAATTATTTTTTCTTTCTGTTATCTTTGTATTTCTCTAACACCTATGCTTTCTGCTTCCCAACAGGCCAACACTATATTTTACATATAAAATTAATGGTATAGGACGAGAATTTCTTCTCTATACTAGCCCAGTATCTCTATAAATATGTTTACCTGTAAATAAGCTTCTTTAAATATGTTTACAATACATATATACATATATTTATATGTATTCATATGAGTATATATTATATAATATACACAATTATATTTATTCATTTGTGTGATTGTGATGGAACGATTTGTGTACTAATTTTCTTTAAAATTGTCATATCTTATAGATGTATCGTTGTGTCCGTATTTTTACATTAGATTTTAAAACTAATTTGTTAGGTCAAAATCTATTTTAAACCAAACATTCTTAATTCATATCTGAATTTGATCTCCTGACACACATATTCAATATGAATACCGGACGTTCAAAAGGACATTGAATTAGATATTCAAATGTCGACATTAATAAGACCCTTGAAGTCTTATATACCTGTTTGGCTGTAACTTACACCATAAGTAATATTCTATAAGATGCACGACAGCTCATAAAACTATATAGATATTATAGCAAATGGAGTTATGTTAAGTACTACAAAAAAAGATTTTAAAATTTCTTAAGCTCCTTAAATAAAATTAATTAGAATATTTTAGTGTATTTTTGAAATATTTAAATATTCCAATTTGGCTATACAAGTTATAAAATCATTACTGTTAACATCTTAAAAGCTACACAGTCGCCAGAAAAGAGGATTTCATTGAATATCAAAATCTTATCTTATTTGATTGAATTATCAAAAAAAAATAAAAATAGATACCTCATCTTTTTTGATTGAATTTTATATTATAAAAAGGGTATCTTCTCTTATTTTTAGAATATAATCTAATACGTTAAAAGTTTCAAAAACATTTTACAAGATATAGACACTTATAAAATGTTTTAAAGAGAAATGTAGCGAAACACCTATTGAATGCGGGCTCATCCATCCAAGTGCCTGTTGACATAATCGAAGAGGTTAAATTGATAATCAATGGTAATTGGCATTTTGCACCTTCAAAAGAAACATAATTTGCGTAGACATCCTCTTCAAAATTGGCATTTCGCATAATTGTAATTAGATACTCTTAAAATGCACTTCGCACCATCAACTCTTTCAGGTGAGAATTTTCGTTTTAAAATCGTTTTTAATTTACTGGATTTTCACCAATATACCATGGTCAAGTACATGTGGTCTACACGAACTCAGGTTTCTAGTTCAATACATGGGTTCGACCTGAAAAAATACAAACTCGTTACATTGGCTGCAGGGTTAGACTCAACGATGACCCTTAGACTCTTAAGTCAGTAATGCTTAAATATCAGAACTACACAAAACGAGGGTGGTGGGATCTTACATTGCATACTTTAGTGAATAAATTAGGCGCATCTATAGGTTTCAAATGCTTTGTAGGTTTCAAAATCACTATCCAACCTCAAGGCAACCACATGACACTAGCACCGAGCTCTACATGGCCAAAATTGATGGTCCTTTAGTCGGGTTGAGATTCTGGTCAAGTACGAAACGTTGGGATAGGATGCGGGTTTTATCCTATTTGGGCATTATTGTGAGGCGCCGGGGTATTTTGGTAAGAAGAGGGGTGTGGAGTATTTACTGCATATCAGGTGTAAAATGCTATCTTTAAATTTAATGGGGGAAATGTGCAAATCGTGTCTATATCAAGGGCGCAGCGTGTCAATTACCCATGATCAATCAAACCCCTTTTTTTTTTGTGTTTTTTGTGAGGAATAAAAAATCAACTAAATTAAACATTCAAACCCAATAAAGACCCCCCAAAGGTCCAGATTAATTCCAGAGGCTTTTTGTGGACGGCTGATGCAAATCTATTCCTTTAGAATTCAGATCTAATTGCCAATGAACTTGCTTTCAAGAGAGGGTTTGTTGGTTATCTAATTAAAATGGTTGAGTGGAAATCGATATATACGGGTTTAATTTTTTTTTCTTTTTTTAACTTCTCAGTTTTTTGTATCTCAATATTAACACTATTAGTAGTACTTAATTTATTTATTTATAGTTTTAATTGTACGCATCAGAACCTTTAACCGTAGTGAATGATAACGTATTAATAAAATGTAATTGAGGCCGCAATATTAATTCTCTTTTACCTTTGATGTTTGGTTGCAATGTTCACTACTTTTCTTCGACTAAATGACCATAATTTTGACATGAATTCCTTAAAATGTCACTTTTTTACTGTGCCCTAAAAATATCTAGGGGCATTATGGTAATTAACATACCCTCAGCTAGGGCTGGGGGGCGTTACCCATGGATCAAATCCGCGGTTAATATACTAGTCAAGCCCCAAAGGGTTGACGATCCAACAAGAGTACTTAGGCTATTTTAATAGTCTAAGGGCTAAATAAGGGGTATTTTATTAAGCATGATAGGCTACTGATAAAGTTGAGTTCACTGCCCATAGCCCACTATCAGCTTCATATAAATACCTTAGAAGAATTGGAAAAAGGCTCATTATCTACTCTCTCCAGAAAAATACACTGGATTAGCCTGAGAGTAATTCCAAGAAAGAACTAGGAACTGATTTGATCCTCATTCATCGAGTACGTAGGCAGCTCACTTAAAGTGAGTGCAGTCTATACATTCATCAACCCCCAACCTAATTTGTCGTGAATTGGATCGATTTCTCCACTCCACGTGATAAATCACATGACAAATTTCTGACTAACGATTTTTACCACATCATTACTAAATGTTAATGGTCTACTTACGCAAACACCATGCAAAGCAAAATTTACCTTCAAATCAAAGTTTAATGTAAACATCAACACCCACAATAATTACACTAATAAAGAGATCATAATTTCAACCTTCCAATCTCTTTATTAGTGTAATTAGTGTGGGTGTTGATGTTTACATTAAACTAATTATTCATATATTGATTTTGGTATAATGAATCACTTCACTCGAAAAAAACTTGAAATTATTGGATACTGAGATGATACACCTCGAAACGCAAATAATTACTTTTAGTAAAAGACGCGTTCAAGTTATCATATTGGGCATCAACTAGTTAACCAATAACAATGAAATACAATGAAATCAAATAATAAAAACTACGGTAGGATGCACTTCACCCCTCTAAATTCTATCTTTTAGCACTGATGTGGGTTTCACATCAATAATATTTATATTAAAATATGGAAGAATATGAGCGTTATGGCGAGATTAATATATAATATGAAGGCAATAATGTAAATAACAAGAGATTTAACGTGGTTCGATCCAAAAATTAGACCTACGTCCACGGAGGTAAAGAGTTCGGATCCTTTTTATTGATATTGGAGTCGATATATATACAAAATTTGATGGGAGGTTAAATAGGGTAGGTCAACTATGCTAAATATATATTTGGTAATAAGAATAAACCATAATCTATCTAAATGAGGCTACAATCAATTCAGATATAATTGGGAAAGGTAGGCCGGATCTCTGCAAGTCTATATATTGTAAGATTGAGGATTGATTGGATCTTGTCTCCCAGTTGTCCATAATCAGCGCTGTCGTACCTGTGCAGGTCGGGTCATCTGGGCCTCCAGCTAAGCCTGTCCGAATATGATGTCTTTTAGAACGATCTAAGTCTACAAAACCATTGGGGTTGGGCTCATATGATGTTTAGACAACCCAGCTTGGCCCAAAAATGAATTTCTACCCACATCAAGCACTAAGCCTCTTCAAAACTCTAAAAAGAGACCACATTCTCTGAAAAATTAAAATATGTAGGACTTTGTCCTAAAATCAATACTTGTATGATACTTTTACCGGAATCTCAATCTCGTGTCAATAATTGTACATTTCTAAGGTCAGAATGTCAGTTATCATCTCCGACACAAATTAGTACGCTTTATAATGTAAATTGACCCACAAATAATTCTATGAAAATTTGAATTCTTTTGCATCTATTTGTAATTTTCAAGGCAAATATATCTAGGGCAATGATGGTTTTAGTGCGAAGAGACTTCAGTAACTATACAAATGGATAGTGAACGACATATGGTCGAGATTCCCGTAAAACAATTATTTAAATATTAATTTTGTGGCAAAGTGCTAAAAATATAAAAAAAAATTAGGGGGCATAGTCTCTTTTTGGGATTTTGAGGGGGTTTGGTGCTAAAAAATGGGATTAAGAGGGGATGAAGTGCATTTTGCCCTAAAAACTAATTAAATATCACACTATAATTCAATAATTGAATGACTCTTATACCTCAAATCCCAATCCAATCTACACAAACGCGTAAAAGAAATGAATATGACACTACGCGTAAAAGAAATGAATATGACACTAGTAATAACTCCCTACACTTTTCATCATACATGTAAAATTGAGTCAATAATTCATCACAATAGGTGGTCATTTTCGGAGGCTTCTTGGTTAACGACTTTCAAAAGATCAATACCCTTCATGTAATCCGTCATCATATCACTCAAAAAATCATCATATCCATTAGTCGGTTCTTTTTAAGGGCTTACGACCGACGAGTTTTGAGATATCAGCAGGTTTGATTTGATTATTATTTTACTATCAAATCATATTTATTTTATATTTTTCACAATAAATTTTAGTTATATTATTTAATAAGATTCATTATGCATATTGTTTACACTATAAAATAATTTGGGCTTTCGATTACAGAGCCCAAATAGTCTAAACTGTAGAAATTCGAAAAGAAGAAAATTGGGTCCACATATAGAAAAGATAAGACCCAATAAACTCAAAAAATGACAGAAATGTAAGCTGAGTTGATAAAAACCCAAAAATCGAATCGGAGGAGACGAAAAAGATTGAAAAGACAATAATCTGTATTCATGAAAGACGCGCTAAAATAAGAAATTTGAAAGAAGCAGTTGAAGGCGGTTCCCGATGAAGAGGAACTAAGAAATTTGAAAGACGCAGTTGAAGGCGGTTCCCGATGAAGAGGAACGTGGGTTCCCCAAAGATGAAATATATGCGGCCAAGAAGGAGAAGAAGAGGGATGATCAGCATCAAAAACTTCTACAATTTCATTTTCTTAGAATTAGCTTTAGTATTAGCAGTAGTTCATAGCGTAAATTAGGAATAGCCGTAAAATAATATTATAGTTGTTTGTCAAGAATCGCCGGGATTCGGCTGCAAAGCTTGTATTCGCAGTTTATTTGTAATCATCACGATCGAAGACTTTCAAGGAGGTATAAATTATCTTTTTTCAGATTTAAGTATTTGATAGGTAATTTTATCTTGACTTGAGTTTTTCGTTCATTATTCTTGTATTCGAAAGTCACAACTAAGAATTTAATTAAAAACTTGAACCACCGTTTAGCGAATCGAACGCAGGGGTTGAGAGATAATCCTTGATCGAAGACTCTCATGGAGGTATAATTTTTTTTTTTTTCAGAAGTATTTGACAAGTTAATTTTATCTTAACTTGAGTTGTTCGATTCACTGTTTTTCATACTCAAAATCGATAATTAAGAGTTAAGTAAAGACTTGAACCACCATCCAACGTATCGAACACAGGGATTGAGAGATAATCTCAAGTTATAGATTATCACGGGACTCGAAACGAACATTCAAATCCACCTCATTCTGATTTATTTTATCGCGAAACACATACATTATATATAAAATATTATTAATCTAAAAAATACATAATTATAATAATTAAAATTACCCAAAATTTGATAGTAAGTTTTCAAATATTTCTATAATCATCATAGGGTGATGTACCATTCCCAATTAAGCCATTTTCGATCCATTTTTACTGCAATGGACGACAGGGTGTGAACTTTATGTCACCTGATATTGATTGAACGGAACAATAACCAAAAAAAGAAAAAGGATTTGATAGGCCAATCACTTTATCATTGCTGTGGGTCAATATTAATGAACGTAAAAAAGAAGTCATGCACATTTGGCAAATGGAGAGTGCCCTGCAATCTTGTTAAATCTTCACATCATTATATACAAGATTACGAAAGAAAAACCCTTAAATAAATGCTATATATCATTCTAAATTGTATGATAAAAGGAAAAAAAAAGGGTTAACTATGCAACTGTCCTCTTATTTAGTTTAATTATAATTTAATTTATTTATTTTGAATACATAACAAACAACTCACTTTTATAATAAAATATTATAATTGCCCCCTTTCATAAAAAAACTAACGAAATTTACTAATATCATCAAAAAATATTTTCTAAATTTCATATTTTGGCCTTAAGGGATAATTTTTCATATTAAAGAAGATGTAATCGTACCAACGGGGATTAGTCTGAGTGGTAAGCAGCACAGTTTCGCTTAAACAAGATCTCGGGTTCAAGACCTTGTGAATGCAGAAAACCTCCGCTGGGAGACTCACCCACCACTGCCAAGTGTGCGACCCGGGTCGAATCCGAACGTAGTCGGGGCAAAGCTCAGGTGAACCGGGTGGGCAACCAAAAAAAAGAAGAAGATGTAATCGTAATTTTCAATTTAGTTTTAAATAAATAATTTCGTAAAGATTTATTACCATTTTGATAATGAACTGCAAATTCGATTTATGCCAATTCGATTATCTCTTAAAAAATTAAAATATATACCGAGTTTCGGTTTGTTTTTGGAGCAATATCACAATTCTATACAAATAAATCTAAATAGTAAGTTACCAAAAATATAGTGTTTAATTAATTGTCGTTAGTCAAAGAGGGTTTTTGTTATGAGCTATAAATAAATGAATTGGACTGTAATTATATTAAATAAAGGGGTAGTTATTGTAACTAAAAAAAGGAAACTGATCAAAACTATGTCCTGATCAATCATAGAATCATTTGAGTAAAGAAATTGTTTACACGATAAAATAATTTCGGCTTTCGAATTACAGAGCCCAAATAGCCCAAACTGTAGAAATTCGAAACTAAGAAAATTGGGTCCATGGGTAGGTAAGATAAGGCCCAATAAACTCAGAAAATGGCAGAAATGCAGGCTGAGTTGATAAAAACCCAATAACTGAATCTGAAGAAATACAGAGAGTCCAAAAGCCAATAACCTGCATTCAAAGAAGACGCGCCAAGTTGAGGATTTTGAAAGAGACGGTTGGATGCAGTTGACGGCATTTTGCGAAAAAGAAGAACGTGGGTTCTCGAAGGCCAAGATATATAGGCGGCCAAGACAGAAAAAGAAGGAGGATCAGAATCAACAACTTCTACATTTTCGTTCTCTTAGAATTAACTCTAGCTTTAGGAGTAGTTTCTAGCGTAATGTAGGAGTAGATCGTAGCGTAAATTAGGAGTAGCTGTAGTGTTATTTAGTATTAGACTCGATGGGATTTGCCTTTAAGGCTTGGATCGGCATTCGCCTGCTTGTAATTTTTCAGAACTGAAAACTTTCATGGAGGTATAAATTATCTTTTATTCAGATTTAAGTATCGGATAGGTAATTTGTATCTTGACTAGAGTTTTTCATTGGTCATTCTCATATTCGAAATGAACAACTAAAACTTCAATTAATGCGACTCGAACGCAGGGGTTGAAAAATAATACATTCGATCGAGAGATTCTCATGGAGGTACAAAATTACCTTTTATTCAGATTTAAGTATCGGATAGGTAATTTTTATTTTGACTTGAATTTTTCCTTCACTATGTTACTATTTCATTCGAAGACGATAATTCGTGTTGAATCCAAGACTTGAGTCTTTCGATTCACTGATTTTCATACTCGAAATCAATAATTAAGAATTGTAGTCAGAATAACAATTTTAAACAACACGTCGAAGTGTTAAAGTCTGAACCACCGCCTAGCGTATCGAATTCGAACGCGGGGGTTGTGAGATAATCTCAAGATATAGATTATCGCGGGGCCCAGAATGCACAATTGGATCCACCCTAGTCTAGTTTGTTTTAATTTCGAAACAAGTTTTTGCTGACCGCAGTGGGAGTTGCTTTTTGCTTAACTGACTCCCGATAAAAGTATAAAATGTCTGAGGAAATCGGTGAGGATCTGGAGACCCAACCCATCTCGAAACATAACGTTAGGGCCGATAAGACGTACGAACAGTTTGTTCGGGTTATGAAGCAAACTATGATAAATGCTCGAGAAGATCAGCGAAGGGAATTCAATGATCACTACCGAGCATTGGCCCAGGAATCTGCTCGCATATTTACAGCAATAGTACAAGATATTGTTGTAAGCGCTCGAGAAGGCCTTGCTCGAGAGGTCACTCGAGTGATAACAGAATTAGGAGAAATCTTTAATCAAATTTGTGGCACATTTTCTGGCATGATAAATGCTCAGGTGGTGACGGCACTCAAGCCTCTAATCAACCGACATAATATTTTAATCGAAAAGGTATCACAGTTGGTAGAACCAAGAATTCAATGTAGATACATTAATCCAAAGGAGATTCCTCTAGGGTATCCTCGAGAAAACGGGCCTCGAAATGGTTAATTCAAAATTGGTCAGACTTCGGGACCTTCACCTTTCGAGGGTAATAATAACGTTAATCTTAATCCTCACAATGTAAGTGCGAATCATAACCAAACACCACATCCTAATGCGTATAATGCTAGCTCGAATGCAAATAATACTCAAAATACAAGACCTAGTGGCCCCGTACCACTGAACGGGATGGGACAAAATCCCTTGGGATATCCGGGTTTAACTTAACCCAGGGATATTTTGCTGGGGGGCAAAACCAACATCAAGGGCCAGGCTTTCCTGGGGTGTCGAATAACCCCGTGAATGCAGGGAATCAGAATTTCCATGGATGACAAAATAATCCGAATTTTAATTACATTCCAAATAATATCCAAATACCATATACAGGGGGGCAAGTTCTGCCCGATGGTCATATGGGAGGAAATTCTAATTGAGTAACAAAGAGAAACACTGGGTTATGCCAAATTGTCAAGAACAAAGCTACAAGATAAAAACGAGGATAAGCCAACGAAACTTGCATGTTCGAGATAAGGCACACTCGAAATATTATGTACTCAAAATGAGACATACTTGAAATACTATGTGCTCGAAATGAGGCATACTCGAAATATTATGTGCTTGAAATGAGGCATACTCGAAATACTATGTGCTCGAAATGAGTATACTCGAAACACCATATGTTCGAAAATCTATATGCTCGAAATCTACAGGCTCAAAGTTTATCATGCTCAAAATTAAAAATTTACGCGCTCGAAATAAAGCATGCTCGAAATATTACTCAAATCAAATTGAACCTAGGAGCTCAAAATACTCAATTCGAGGTTATATCCTCGCGCTCAAAATGTTCAATTCGAAATGTTACTCAACTCGAATTGAACCTAGGAGCTCGAAATGCTCAATTCGAGGTTGGTTAAACTTCAAATCCTATACCCCTCGAAGAGCAGAATTGTATGAACCAACCAAATCTTGGGGGGCAACCGGGAATGAACCAAATGAATACCGTGAATTGAAGGTTCGAAAAGGGGCCCAGTTTTGATTTCGAAGGTGTTCACCGTTTCGACCTTAAGAGATTCTGACTCAGTTAAAGATACCTCGAGAGTTGCAGCTTCATTCGAAGGACCTGAATTCTGGAGTTTTATCCACGGGTTCAATGATTTCTTCAACTCAAATACCCTGAATTGAAGGTTCGAGAAGGGGAAGTGATGTAAAACAAGAAGCCGATGCATTTTTAAAAAAGTTTGAAGGAAGAAAAGTAAAAAATAAGCGAAAAATTGACGGTGAGATGTCAAACAGCCGTAACTTTTTATCCGTTTAATTTGGAGTTACGGGGCCCGCAAGATACCAAATTGAAGCTCTATTCGAGACGAATCCAATTGAATGGCTAGGACCATTTTACGGTAACCGATCAACCTCAAATTCCATCGTTTAGGCCTTCGAATCAGGCGACGAAGATGAAGGCTTCGAGAAGGGGGAAGAATTCGAGAAGTGTAACCAGAGGGACTGTTCTTCGAGATGCTACCTTCGAGAGAGAGAGAAGTCTTTTTTTAACCAAAAGACGTATCTTTTAATACACATGAACTCGAAACGTTCATGTATATTAGGGGTTTTCTCTCGGTAGTCTTCGAGAAGGTAAAGACAGAAAATGAAGTAAGAGAGAGAAAGAAGTTGTCTTTAACTGAAAGACGTGTCTCATAATACACATAAACTCGAAACGTTCATGTATATTAGAGGGGCATTTGTTTACACCATAAAATAATTTGGACTTCCGAATTACAGAGCCCAAATAGCCCAAACTGTAGAAATTCAAAAATAAGGAAATTAGGTCCACATGTAGGTAAGATAAGACTCAATAAACTCAGAAAATGGCAGAAATACAGGCTGGGTTGATAAAAACCCAATAACTGAATCTGAAGAAATACAGAGAGTCCAAAAGCCAATAACCTGCATTCAAAGAAGACGCGCCAAGTTGAGGATTTTGAAAGAGACGGTTGGATGCAGTTGATGGCAGTTCCCGAAAAAGAAGAACGTGGGTTCTCGAAGGCCAAGATATATAGGCGGCCAAGACAGAAAAAGAAGGAGGATCAGAATCAACAACTTCTACATTTTCGTTCTCTTAGAATTAGCTCTAGCCTTAGGAGTAATTTCTAGCGTAATGTAGGAGTAGATCGTAGCATAAATTAGGAGTAGCCGCAGTGTAATTTAGTATTAGACTCGATGGGATTTGCCTTCAAGACTTGTATCAGCATTCCCCTGCTTGTAATTTTTTAGAACTGAAAACTTTCATGGAGGTATAAATTATCTTTTATTCAGATTTAAGTATCGGATAGGTAATTTGTATCTTGACTAGAGTTTTTCATTCGTCATTCTCATATTCGAAATGAACAACTAAAACTTCAATTAATGCGACTCGAACGTAGGGGTTGAAAAATAATACATTCAAGCGAGAGATTCTCATGGAGGTATAAAATTATCTTTTATTCAGATTTAAGTATCGGATAGGTAATTTTTATCTTGACTTGAATTTTTCCTTCACTATGTTACTATTTCATTCGAAGACGATAATTCGTGTTGAATCCAAGACTTGAGTCTTTCGATTCACTGTTTTTCATACTCGAAATCAATAATTAAGAATTGCGGTCCGAATAACAATTTTAAACAACACGTCAAAGTGTTAAAGTCTAAACCACCGCCTAGCGTATCGAATTCAAACGCGGGGGTTGTGAGATAATCTCAAGATATAGATTATCGCGAGGCTCGGAACGCACAATTGGATCCACCCTAATCTAGTTTGTTTTAATTTCGAAACAGAAATAAGGTATTAATTACTATCAATAATTTTGAAAAATCTTTAAATTTTCTATTATAACATGATTAATTGATTCAATTCATGCACACATCCTCATAAATATATGGATGGGCATGACACATGGCATGTAGACAGATAAATATATGGTAAACCGGGTATATATAAAAGAAACTTTTTACTTTTGATCCGATTAGATTAGAGTTCGGTCAAAACACTTTTAGTCCCATAAGGATTTTTTTTTGACACTTTTGGTCCCATTGGAGTTAAAATGTGACATTTTTAGTCCTGTCCATCTATTTTTGGACGAAATTTATCCGCATAAGACACACACTTTGTTAGTTAATTGTCTCGGGATTCAAATGAAACATGCGAGAGGCAGTCAACTAACGGAGTGTGTATCTTGCGGGGCTAAATTTTGTCCAAAAATAGAAAGACGGAACTAAAAATGTCATATTTTGACTCTAATAGACCAAAAAATTCATAAAAAATCCTATGAGACTAAAAATATTTTAACCGAACCTCAATAGGACCAAAAATGAAAATTTTCACATATATATATATATATATATATATACACACACCATATTAGAATAGGCCAGTTGTGGTGACAATCTTGTCCCTATTGCTTCATGACTGCTTTCTCGCATTTGTTTCACAAATATATTAGATTAATACCGTCAAAGCAAACACTATATTGCTCCCGCTGTACTGTTCATACGATCATAGGCTGCAAGGTGGTTTTCATATGGTGGGTGGGTGATGAAAATCACCACACTCTATGTAATCTTGTGGTTTATAGTCCCCATGCAAACCCCGTGGATATTATACAAGTGAGCTTATTTATTGTCGATTTTGCATATTAAAATGTGAATCATACGATTAATTTTAATGGGTACTTTGACCATGTAGAGTCTCGAGTAATCACACTCTTCTATGTCAAGTGCACGCGTCATCTAATATCCGTGGGAGTGTATTTTCTGTGGACTTGCAGTGTTGACCCATGTTCATATGGGTTTTTTATTAGATTAATACAAAATAATTTTTTTTTCAAAATAATATAATTTAAAAAGAATTATTTTTTTAATACAAAACGTCATTTGATATACCGTCTTCAGCCTAATTTTTGTTTTTTTTAAATGAAAATTTGAAGACGACATTTTAAATGTCGTCTTCATTAATTTTATTTTTTTTATTTCTTTTAAAGTTGAAGACGACATTTAAAATGTGGTCTTCAATTTTCTTTTCTTTTTTTTTTTCCGAAAATTCTTTTTTTATTTTTTATTTAAGGAAATGGAAGATGGTATGCACAATGCCGTCTTCAAAATTCCCTTTTTTTTATTTATGGAAATAGAAGACGGCATTATGCATGCTGTCTTCTATTTCCCATTTTTTTTATTTTTCTTTTTTTTTTAATTAAAGATTAATGATTTTTTTTCTTATTTCCGGCTCATTTTTCTCCCTTTTTCGTGCATTTTTAGGTTTCGACTTGAACATATAAATTGTAGATTTTCATATAAATTTTGTAACCCCACGAGAATGTGATCATTTCGATGCCCGATTGAAGAAATACGACAAAGCGAAAGAGTAACATTTGAGCATTTTCTTAAAGAAAATAATAACTTTTTTCATATTTACGGCTCCGTTTACTCCCTTTTTCGTGCATTTTTAGGTTTCCACTTGAACATATAAATTGTAGACTTTCATATAAACTTTGCAACGCCACAAGAGTGAGATCATTTCGATGCCCGGTTGAAGAAATACGACAAAACAACTTTTGAGCATTTTTTTAAAAGAAAATAATGTGTTTTTCCTTATTTACGACTCAGTTTTTTCCCCTTTTCGTGCATTTTTAGGTTTCGACTTGAACATATAAATTGTAGACTTTCATATAAACTTTGCAACGCCATAAGAATGGGATCATTTCGATGCCTGGTTAAAGAAATACGACAAAGCAACTTTTGAGCATTTTTTTAAAAGAAAATAATTAGTTTTTCCTTATTTACGGCTCAGTTTTCTCCCTTTTTCGTGCATTTTTAGTTTGGACTTGAACATATAAATTCTAAACTTTTATATAAACTTTGCAACGCCACAATAATGGGATCATTTCGATACCCGGTTGAAAAAATACGATAAAGCAACTTTTGAGCATTTTTTTAAAGAAAATAATGAGTTTTTCCTTATTTACGGCTCAGTTTTCTCTCTTTTTCGTGCATTTTTAGGTTTCGACTTGAACATTTAAATTATAGACTTTCATATAAAATTTGCAACACCATAAGAATGGGATCATTTCGATGCCCGGTTGAAAAAATACGATAAAGCAACTTTTGAGCATTTTTTTAAAAGAAAATAATGAGCTTTTCCTTATTTACGACTCAGTTTTCTCCCTTGTTCGTGCATTTTTAGGTTTCGACTTGAACATATAAATTGTAGATTTTCATATAAACTTTGCAACGCCACAAGAATGGGATCATTTCGATGACCAGTTGAAAAGATACAATAAAGCAACTTTTGAGCATTTTTTTAAAGAAAATAATAAGTTTTTCCTAATTTACAGCTCGATTTTCTCCCTTTTTCGTGCATTTTTAGGTTTCGACTTGAACATAGAAATTGTAGACTTTCATATGAACCTTGTAATACCACAAGAATGGGATCATTTTAAAAGTCATTATTTTCTTTAAAAAAATGCTCAAAAGTTGCTTTATCGTATTTTCTCAATTGGTCATCGAAATGATCGCATTCTTCTGGCATTGCAAAGTTTATATGAAAGTCTACAATTTATATGTTCAAATCGAAATCTAAAAATGCACGAACAAGGGAGAAAACTGAGCCGTAAATAAGGAAAAACTCATTATTTTCTTTTAAAAAAATGCTCAAAAGTTGCTTTATCGTATTTTTTCAACCGGGCATCAAAATGATCCCATTCTTGTGGCGTTGCAAAGTTTATGTGAAAGTCTACAATTTATATGTTCAAGTCGAAACCTAAAAATGCACGAAAAAGGGAGAAAACTGAGCCGTAAATAAGGAAAAACTCATTATTTTCTTTAAAAAAATGCTCAAAAGTTGCTTTATCGTATTTCTTTAACCGAGTATCAAAATGATCCCATTATTGTGGCGTTCCAAAGTTTATATGAAAGTCTATAATTTATATGTTCAAGTCGGAACCTCAAAATGCACGAAAAAAGGAAGAAAACTGAGTCGTAAATAAGGAAAAACTCATTATTTTCTTCAAAAAAATGCTCAAAAGTGGCTTTGTCGTATTTCTTCAACCGGGTATCGAAATGATCCCTTTCTTGTGGCGTTGCAAAGTTTATATGAAAGTCTACAATTTATATGTTCAAGTCGAAACATAAAAATGCACGAAAAAGGGAGAAAACTGAACCGTAAATAAGGAAAAAGTTATTATTTTCTTTAAGAAAATATTCAAATGTTGCTCTTTCGCTTTGTGGTATTTCTTCAATCGGGCATTGAAATGATCACATTCTTGTGGGGTTACAAAGTTTATATGAAAATCTACAATTTATATGTTCAAGTTGAAACCTAAAAATGCACAAAAAAGGGAGAAAAATGAGTCGGAAACAAGGAAAATTTTTTATTAATCTTTAATTAAAAAAAAAGAAAAATAAAAAAAATGGGAAATAGAAGACGGCATGCATAATGCCGTCTTCTATTTCCATAAATAAAAAAAAAGGGAATTTTTCCGAATTTTTTTTTTTTTTAATTTAACAAAATAGAAGACGGCATTTACAATGTCGTCTTCACTATTCAAACATTAAAAAAAAATTAAAATTGAAGACGACATTTTAAATGTCGTCTTCAACTTTAAAAAAAAATAAAAAAAATAAAATTAATGAAGACGACATTTAAAATGTCGTCTTCAAATTTTCATTTAAAAATAAAATAAAAATTAGGCTGAAGACGGCATATCATATGACGTTTTGTATTAAAAAAATAATCCTTTTTAAATTATATTATTTTGTATTAATCTAATAAAAATACCATGTTCATATCGGTGCCTGATTGTTTATGATGACAAAAAAACCCATAAAATATAATTAATTATATATATAGCAACAATTTAAGGGTTAATCGAGTCACTTAAAGGAATTTTAGGCTCTGTTTGGATGTGTTTTCATTTTATTTTCAACTATCATTTTTTAAAACGTATGGAAAAATAAGTTTTTAAATTTTTGTGTGAAACTAATGGCATGTTTGGTTGTGTTTTTGGAAATGGTTGGCATTGATGATTTAATGACGTGTGAAATGATTGAGTTAGTTAAAAGTAATGAGTATGTATATAATATATATAAAATAATAGATAATATTATATTAATTAAATATACTTGTAAGTAAAAATAATAAAAATTGGCCCCAAAAAGAGCACTAAAAATATTCAAAATAGATTTTAAAATGTGCACAAGCATGTGAAGATAATACTATATATTTTATTCCATTATAGCACCATAATTGTTGCCCCAAAAATTGATTTTTAGAAAGAGATATGAGAGAAAAAAAAATGTAAGTGTGAATTGGTAAAGTAAAAAATAGTTATTAGAGAATGTGTAAGTGAAAATGAAAATAAGAGTATTTTTAGTTGAAAATGGTGTAAACTGTGTATTTTCATTTTCAAATGATAATAAAAATGAAAATATGATAATGAAAACACAAACAAACATAGCCTTAGGGTATTAAACCTGATTGATTGGGTTCTCGGAAATAGTGAAGTAAACATGATATCTAGAGGAAAAATTGTGAATTTAGTCCCACGTGATAGGTTCGTTTTAGTTTTAGCCTCGCATTTTACGGGATTTTAAAAATAGTCCAATAATTTGGACAAATAGCAACGTTAATCTTTTTTTAAGCAACGATAGTCCCCCCCTTTATTTTTCGATAAAAGTTACCGGAAAAACTAATGAAATTGGATATTCCGTTAAAAACTAACAGAATGGTCAACTTAAAATATCATTTTACTCCTTGAACTATACAAGTTCCATCAAGCATCACATAAACCAAAAATAATGACACTTACCCCCTGATTTTTTTTTTTTTAAAAATTAAAATTTTATGGCTTTTGTTTTTGCTTTTTTTCTTCCATTCTTTTTTCTTTTTCTAAGGGGCAAGCGACAAAAAAATTGGTTTAAGGGGTGTTTAATACAAGTTATATCAATTAAGGGACAAAATGCAATTTTAGTTGACCATTCCGTTAGTTTTTAACGGAATATTCAACTTCGTTAATTTTTACCCAAAAAAAATGTGTGGGATCAATATTACTTAAAAAAGGACTAACATTGCAACTTTTTCAGATTATTGAGACTATTTCAAAAATTGTATAAAATGCTGGACTAAAAGTAAAATACTCCTTTTTATGGGATTAAACTTGCATTTTTGCATATATTCCTAGCTAGACCATGAAGTTTCTCATTTTACTTTTATCTTCCATGAATTCTGGAACTCAGAGTCTGAAATATCCAAATTATGAATTTTAAAATAATTAGTCCAAATTCTAATTATCTTTTCCTAGCTAGAACGAGAGCTTGAATGAACAAGTCAAATTAAGTCGAATGAACAATATACTATGCAAAACTTTCAGGTTTCGACCTTTTGGTCCATCTGTGGTTGACCTAAATATACTTCCATTCAACTACTTACTGATTATACTTGTTTTGATCCTTTTTTATTTTAAAAAATTGCTTGCTAATAATTATACAATAAAATGAAATATAGAAATAGTTGGCATGTCGTGATATTTAAAGTTCTAGCCTCAAAGTTAAATAAGCATTTTTCCTAGTGGGTATAGTCGAACACTCGTTTTATTTGTCTATAGGATAGGGGATATGATACGCTATAACGATTATTTTCGAGACTAAGGTTGTCACACTTTTAACGGTCTTTGCAATATCTTTTAGATATAATGAAATTCTCTATTTCGCCCATAAATATAGCTCAATTTAGGTGAGCCATGCATGTGAATTTTTATATTTATTTCTTAATTGATGTTTTTGATATATTGTTCTATTATAATGTGAAGGAATGTATATTTCAACTGATTTGCATTTTATCCCCAACATAAACATACACACATATATATACACACACGTCAAATTAATCTCAACATTATCTTTGAAATTCGATAAAAATTAAACAAACTAAACTTGTATGGCTTGATTCGATTTGTCAACACCGTAGTATTTTCACTCAATAATATTTGTTTCTTTTGAAAATCTTGCTCTAGTTGGCGAAAATCAATTCCCTTTCATTACAGATAATGTCATGAACCAAGTACTTCCTAGAAACATTCCTTAATTATTGTTGGAGACAATGTATAATATAGCTATCAATCACATAAAAATGTCAATAATATTTGACCCCACAAGTTCTGTTGGATTAGTTGAGGTAGTTGTTTTGTTTCTACAGGTGTAGTGTTTCTTGTGGGCTGAAAACATTGTGCCCCATTCATAGGATTAAGACAAATGGTCCCTCTAGATATAGATTATCGTGTCCCAATACAGCTGCACCATAGCACAATGGTATAACATCACCATCAATCTTGGATTGAATAAATAATTTCATCCCTCTATTTTTGTTTTGTGACAATTCATTCAAGATTATTTATGAAAATTAAAAAAAACAAAATATTAATTTATTAAATAAAAGTATTTTTCAAATATTAATCTAAGTTAATTCAATTATAAAATTATAACTTCGTTGTTGCGAATTTTAGCGAGTATAAAAGTTTTTAAAAGTAATTAAGTTCAGTTAAATATCACTTGAATTATAAAATAATGATTTTTATATGCAACGAAAAAAACATCAGTAAGGCATACTTTAAGTTCTAGTACCACTATTTGAATGAACACAGTGCTCCGACGACTTATACATATTAGGGTGTTCGTGCTGCGGTTTTGGATTTTTTAATTTTTCTGGCTAATTCAAAATCGAATTACTAAGTGTGATTTTTCGGTTGAGAAATCTCAAATTGCCATTTTGAAAAAATAAAATCAAGGGTGTGGTGTGGTGCGGTTTGCGATTTTTATCTAATAAAAGAACGATTCAAACAAATTAAAATTACATATTTTAGGATATTAGCGCAAAAGTTGTAATCTTTTTAACATTGTCTTCTAAACCTAACCAAAGCTGTGTTTAGCAAAAAAAATTAGTCTCAAAAACTACGTAACATAATCAAAAACCTCACAAAAATTTGAAAATATTGGACAAAGTCCTCCTACTAAACAATTCATAAATAATAATAAAATAGCTTACGCTTAAACAAAAACACTATGAAAGTGATTTATAAATTGTCAAATAGCATAGTCAAATTGTCTGCAATCCTAAAACAAACTTACAAAAGTTCAAATAATTTGGTATTTAAATAAAAAGTAACTAACAAAACAACTTATTAATCTATTAAAAGTCTAGCCACTTAATGAAATTCTTGCATACAACTTCAACAGTGAAGTGAATTGAAGAAAATTGCCAAAATGTGCACTTTTTTTTAGTTAAATGCTTTTAATTTAGTAAAAAGGCTAAAATAATATATATATATATATATATATATATTATGGCGGTTTCGCGATTCGGTTTGGTGCAGTTTGGTCCAAAACCGCAGCCAAACCAACTTGGCAGTGCGATTTTCTTTTAAAATCAAAATTGCGGTTTGCATAGCAATTTGCCGAAAATAGTTTGGTACAGTTCGGTGCGGGCGGTTCGAGCTATTTCATAAAATTGTTGCCCATTATTAATACGCTTATTAGACCAAAACCGTGATGGGGTAGTTAGATTGATTGAGAGAGAGTCGAAGAAACGAAGACTGAGAGTTGAGGCAGCAGTAGTCACGTCCGAACGGGAGGCTGAGCGATGTCGGGGCATGACATGCAGTAGGCTCCAAAGTTTTGACACCGCTTGACGTCCCGACATGGGATTGGCAATGTTCGAACATCGTTACTCGCGTGTTTCAACTTGGGAAGCAAGTAAACGCGGTTTGACAGAGTTTCAGACTGGGTTCCAGTTAGGATTTCCTAATGTGTTTTGAAGACTCTTACGGCTCTACTAGTATATATATTCACATTCTACTCTTGTAATATATATAACACATTCATACAATCAAGTAGAACTTTAATGTAGATCGTGGACGTAGGCATTCTTGGCCGAACCACGTAAATCTTATGTCTTTTATTTTCTCGCCTTTTTGTTTCCTTTTACTCGTTTATGCGCATTGATTCCTACCAACTAGTATTAATAGCAAGGGTTAACTCGATCTGTATGAACCAATGGCGTCAAAGAGAGAAAAATAAAGATAGATAAATTCGATGGAAAAGATTTTAGATTCTGGCGAACACATATGGAGGATTATCTGTACCTGAAGAAACTCCATCAATCGTTGTCGGGGAAGAAGCCTAAAAAGATGTCAAACAAGGATTGAGAATTTTTGGATAGGCAAACCTTAGGTGTTATTTGATTGACGTTATCAAGAAACTTGATGTTTAACATCTTGGATCAAACTACTACATCGGGTTTGATGAAGGCGTTGTCCAACATGTATGAGAAGCCATTCGCATCAAATAAAGTCTACCTAATGAGACATTTTTTTTCAATTTGAGGATGATTGAGGGTGGAAAAGTGACCAATCATATCAACGAGTTCAATGTGATCATCACTCAATTAAGCTTGGTTGATATCAATTTTGAGGACGAAGTAAAGGCCTTGATTCTATTTTCTTCATTGCTGGATAGTTGGAGTGTGACGGTAACTGCTATGAGTAGTTTATCTAGCCAAAGAAAGTTGAAACTTCAGGAGATTCGGGATCTGATTCTGAGCAAGGATATTTGTCGGAGAGAATCAGGGGAACTCACATCTGCTACGTTGAGTGCGGAAAGCAGAGGGAGAGGTAATCAAGAGGTAGTGAGAAAGGCAGAGGTCGATCCGTGAGGGAAGTCAAAACTGCGCAAGGATGCTAATTGATGGGGCTGTAATATAAAAGGCCATTACAAAAGTGATTGTCCAAACAAAGCAGGTCAGAATCAAAAGTGGGAACATCAACAAGCAAACATGACTGCAGACAATGTCAGAGATGCGCTGGTTTGCTGTATTCACAATTCAGTTGACCAATGGGTGCTTGACTAAGGTGCGTCTTTTCATGCTACTTCTTGTAAGGATTATCTAACAAATTACATCTCTGGAAAATTTGAGAAGGTATTTTTGCAAATGACTAGACCTTGGAAATTGTTGGTAAGGGCGATGTTGTAATAACGACGACACAGGAGATGCAGTCAAAACTGCAAAATGTTAAACAGGTTCCATGGTTGAGGAAAAAATTGATCTGGATGAGTCAAATTGATAGTGATGGTTACACCATAGTGTTTGGTGGTGGTGTGTTGAAAATCACTAAGGGTAATATGGTGGTGGCTCGTGGTATGAAGTCCAGGACTTCGTATACTACCGAGATAAGAAAGGTCACATTAGCTTCACTCGAGGCCACAGAGGATGTGGACTTATGGCATAGGTGACTTGGCATATGAGTGAGAATGAAATGAAGATCATGACATCCAAGGAAAATTTACCAATTTTTAAGACGGTTGAGTTGGATCTTTAACTGTGTGCTTGGGAAGCAGAAAAAGATGAGCTTCTCCAAGACTGGAAGAGAACTGAAGGCAGAGAAATTAGAGCTTGTGCATACTGATGTATGAAGACCAGCACCTGTAAAATCACTTAAAGAGTCCAGATACTATGTCACTTTCATAGACGATTCCACTAGAAAGGTATGGGTTTATTTTTTTGAAAATAAGTCCGATATTTTTAATACCTTTAAGAAGTGGAAGACGGAAATTATAATGAGACCTGGTTAAAACTGAAGAGCTTGAGGTCTGATAATGGCGGGGAGTATGATAGCCTAGAATTCAAAGAGTATTATGCTAAGAATAGAATCAAGATGATCAAGACCATTTTAGAGACTCCGCAGTAGAATAGAATGTTGGAACAAAATTTTAACCGGTGAAATCCTTCACCAATCCCAAGAACGTTCATGTTCAATCATAAAGAATCAAAGCACGAAAAGCGGAAGTGTACCTGAATAAGCCATATCAGATTAATTCTTGAATTCTTGAGTCTTCGCGGTTGGTCTTTCAATTCAATTCATAGTTCTTTGAGTTTCTCTTAGAGTCTCTCAATTCTCTCTGAAGATGGGGAATAGAATAGAACGATACGTATGATTTGGGGACCACAACCTTTTTATAATAAGTTATTATTCTTATTTCCAATTTAGCCCATTATAAAAGAGGAAATAAAATAATTGGCTTCTACACACAATATTCCATAAAATCCCATACTTTCCTTAATTTTTTTAGAATCCAAAATACCTAATATCTTAATTGATCACATAATCTTGGCTCAATTAATATGATGACTATTAATACACAATTTTCACATATTGCCCATATATAGATTGGATTATAAATCCAACAATCTTCCACTTGGGCTATATGTGTCACCTTATAACCGTGTATTAAATAACCTTATGAGTACTCCAAATTTCGTCATCATTACCCCAAGCAATTTTCCAAACAATCCGCTCCTTCACTTATACCAACATAGGTTCAAAGTGGCTTTCATCACATATAATCGTGACTAAACCTATCAATGGTCATGTATATTGATATAACCAAATGACATGGATCAAGTACGGATGTGTAGCATGAAAATTACATGTCATGCGATCCTAGCATGCATATTTCAACTGGTCCTCCCTTAAACCGTAGTGAGATCATTCAAAACACGTTCAGAGATAAACATAAACCATAAACTTTAATTCTGGAATAACTAAAATATTCAGAACCATAATCCAATTAACCAAATGCAAATGTTTACAACCAAAAGCAAATAAAAGACACAAACTCCCACTAAAACTGAATATTCTTAAGTGCTACCACACCTATATGAGCAGTGTGCTCATGAAAGACCTTGCGTGGTAACCCTTTAGTAAGTGGATCCGCAACCATGGAGTTTGTACCTATATGTTCTATAGACATCTGCCCACTCTAAACTCTTTCTTTCACAACTAAGAACTTGATCTCTATATACTTAGACTTCGTCGAGCTCCTGTTGTTGTTGGAATACAACACTGCAGACCTATTGTCACAAAATATCTTAAGTGGTTTTTCTATACCATCTAAAATCTGTAGGCCAGTGACAAAGTTCTTCAGCCATATTCCATGATTGGATGCCTCATAACATGCTACAAACTCAGCTGCCATGGTGGAGGAGGTTACGAGTGTCTGTTTATCACTCTCCATGAAATGGCTCCTCCAGCAAGTAGGTAGACATAGCTCGAAGTGGATCTTCTACTATCAACGCATCTAGCGAAATCAGAATCAAAATAGCCTATGATCTCCAATTGATCTGATTTCTTGTATGTGAGCATGTATCCCTTTTTTCTTTGTAAATACCGCATGACTCGCTTGGCTGCTTTCCAGTGATCCATTCCTGGGTTACTTAAATATCTCCCTAACATCCCAATAATGAAAGCAATATTCGAACGCGTACATACTTGAGCATACATTAGACTCCCTATAGCCGAAGCATAAGGAATCTTATGCATTTTCTTAGTTTCAAAGTCACTCTTGGGGCATTGACTTAAACTAAACTTATCTCCCTTAGCAACAGGGGCGTTTCCTGGTTTACAGTCTTGCATGCCAAATCTCTGAAGAAGTTTCTCGATATAGCTCTTTTGTGACAATCCAAGAATGTCCCGAGATCGATCTCGGTATATTTGGATCCCTAATACAAAAGAGGCGTCACCAAAATCTTTCATCTCAAAATTCTAAGCTAAAAATTGTTTGGTTTCGCACAACATGCCTATATCATTGGTGGCAAGCAATATATCATCGACATACAAGATTAAAAAGGTATACTTACTCCCACTGAACTTTTGGTACACACAATCATCTGCTACATTCATCTCAAAACCGAATGAGGTGATAACTTGATGGAACTTGTGATACCATTGATGAGATGCTTGCTTAAACCCATAGACGGATTTTTTTAATTTGCAAACCATTTTCTTTGAATCTCCTGATATAATGTTTTCTGGTTGCACCATATAAATAGTCTCTTCAATGTTACCATTGAGAAACACAGTCTTAACATCCATGTGATGTAGCTCAAGATCTAAATGTGCCACCAAAGCCATTATTGTCCTGAAAGAGTCTTTCGATAAAACTGGAGAAAAGTCTCTTTATAATCGATGCCTTCTTTCTGTGTAAAGTCCTTAGCGACAAGATGTGCTTTGTACCTTTCGAATTCCTTTTGGTCTTAAATACCCATTTGTAACCAATTGGTTTCGCACCTTCCGACAATGGAACCAGGTCCCACACGTCATTGTCCATCATGGACTTTATCTCTTCATTCATGGCATCGATCCACTTTTGAGAGTTAGTACTTTCTATGGCTTGACGGAAGTTAATTGAATCATCTTCCATCACTCCAATATCAAAATCATTTTCTTGAAGAAACACATTATAATCATCCGGAATCGCATTCCTTCTCTCTCTAGTGGATCTCCTTAATGACATTGGTTCTTGAGGTTGTATAGTTTGTTCTTCTGGAACGACCTGAACAGGGAGTTGATTGATATTGTCTTGATCCAGAGTTTCTTCTTGAATAATGTCAGGTATGGAAGCCTGATCCTGATCATTATCAACAAAAACTTGAGGAATATCTACATATTCTTCCTCAAAGACAAAATCATTAGTCCTTTCACCCCCCGCAAACTCAACATCCTCAAAGAACCGGGCATTACCCGTCTCGAAAATAGACTTGGTAGTGCGATCATAACACTTGTAACCCCTGGATCTCTCAGAGTATCCAATAAAGTAACAACTGATAGTTCTGGAGTCCAGTTTTTTTTCATTTATCTTCTAGGGCTTTGCCTCAGCTAGACATCCCTAAATGTGTAAGTGCTTTAAACTAGGCTTCTTGCCTATCCAAAACTCATAAGGGGCCTTTGCAGTTGCCTTAGTTGGCACACGATTGAGTATATACACTGCGGTCTTTAGAGCTTTTCCCCATAGTGATTGAGGTAAGGTAGAATGACTGATCATACTCCTCACCATGTCCTTAAGCATTCTGTTTCGTCTCTTAGCAACACCATTCATGGTCGAAGACCCTAGCATAGTGTACTATGGAACGATACAGCATTCCTCTAGGAATTTCGCAAATGGACCTGGACGTTGTTCACCTGAACCGTCATATCTACCGTAGTATTCACCACCACGTTCAGATCTAACGCTTTTGATTCTTTTGTTGAGTTGATTTTCAATTCAGCTTTGTAATTTTTGAACACGTCCAGTGATTGCAAACTTTCATGAATGAGATAAAGATAGCCATATCTTGAATAGTTGTCTATGAACGTGATGAAATATTGTTGACCATTCCAATAAGCCGAAGGGAATGGTCAACAAATATTCTTGTGAACAAGTTCTAAGACTGTTGGTCCCAAGTGGTATACGAAAGGGTCTAGAAGGGGGGGGGGGTTGAATAGACCCTGAAGTCTTTTTCGACTTCTTAAAAATTCGTATCACTTTGAAGTATGTGAACGCTTGACAAGTTTAAGCGCCGGATGTGACGCTTGAGAAACGTTAACTTAGACTCGGTGATTTCAACGCTTACCAAAGTAGGGCAGAGTTTAGTCACTAAATCAGAGTTAGCACAGCGGAAGTATTTTATAGCTTAGCGTTCGGTTAATTAATCGAAAGTAGTCGCTTAGTTGTTTTAAGACTTTATCAGAATGTATGCAGTATGAATAGTAAAGCAGTAAAACAATGAATGCTTAAAGAGGTAAATGACACAAGATATTTGTAAGGTTCACTGGGTGATGTAATCCCAGCTACGTCCTTCTTCTCCTTTTATCAGGGAGGTTTTTCCACTATGATGATTATCGAAGAGTCACACAGAGACTTCTAAAAGATAGAGGGAGATTGGATATGATCTTGGAACTCCTTGGTCACACAGATTTCAGCTCCACTAAAGATCTTCTATCCCCTTGCTTCTTTCACTCAGAAATGGTGCAAGTTACTCTTGATCTCGGAACTCCTTGGTCACACAGATTTCAGCTCCAATAGAGATCAACTTCAACAAGCTTCTTTTACACAAAAATATTGCTTGCAAGTCAACCAGCTTTCTCACTCAGATGAAAGGTGTTGATGGTTTTGGTCACGGGTTTGTTTGTTTTTGGAAAGTTCAAACAACTTGGGGATATCTCAATGGTAGTATAGGTTCTTCTTAAAAAGAGATTTGAGATATGGGTGACTGTCACTGGAATATTTGTGAAAAGCTTATATGGATATTTGGCTATGATTTTTAGTAAGCTTTTCTTTCAACAAAGTAGGTAATTTTTTTTGTGTGCCAGTTTACTTGTTTGTTGAAAGAGCTATTTATAAGGTATTGGTGGTTTTTTGTCCGTTTGACTCGGTTGGAGTCTCGTTTCCCCAAACATTCCTTGAGTTCAGACATTTCTAACTTTGGGTATATTTAATTGGTTAGGCATGGTCTTGGTTTCATAAATCTGACAGTCTAGGTCAAAGATATGGCTTGCCCATAAGTTATAGTGCTTATATTTTAATAGCACTTATCCGACTTTTAATGCATCTTGTCTTATTTCCGTTGGAAATAATTCGTCCGTTTGATTCATGCATTTTTAAGTCTTTGGATGGTTTTGGGTTTGAATTTTTCTGGTTACGTTCTTTGTAGGTTGTGTTGGTTTAACCTTTTTGGACGCTTGCTGAAGAGAATAGTTATTCTCGTGTATTGGACAGACGCTTGGACTGATCCTGACTTTCTTTTCTTTATTTCAGACGCTTACTCTTCAATCTTGTCTTGATGGTCTCACTGAGAATTCCGTCATTTCACTTGATGTTGAGTATTCGGCCTGAGTTATCCATTCGTAGTTTGAGCACTGGGATAATCCCTAAAGCGTTTGACGGACGCTTCAAGATATCTTTATCCATTGTAGCTTTAGACGCTTGATCTTCACCTTCATCACTTGGTAGACTCACCCAGAATTTTCCTAAGTGTTTTAGTGTCACATACTTAGTCTAAAGAATTCTACAAAGATAAATACTATAAGCCTAAGATAAATAAGCTTTCAGGTACTTATACATAACATTCTATGAAAGCTTTTACACTTTTCGGAGTCTAACAGGAAGTCCTATTTGTCATCATCAAAACATCTAATATGAAATTCCTAACAATTTCCCCCTTTTTGATGATGGCAATACTTATTTAGTTCAAGCGTTAGATACCTGAAAGTTAGCGTAAGTTAGTAAGTTAGTTTGAGCTTTAACGAGATGTTTCAGCTGTAAAATGCATTTTATATATATATTTCAAAGTACAGGCATTTTACAACTAAAAAGAGAGAGACACAAGTAAAAATCAAGATCGTGGCTTGATCTTGTATCTCTTAGTCATTTCTGCACGGATTGCTTCAGTTATCTGATCTTCTAACGTCATCATTGCATCATGATCTTTACTGATTATGTGCTTGTTTTCTTGAACTTGTCGTGCCTTAAAGGCAATGAAGTGTTTATCCCATTCCTCTGGACTGATGCCTATGTATCGTAGGCAAATTCTGAAGGTTTGGTCGAAGTCAGACATTTTTCTTTCTAAGGCTAATACTGCTGGATCAGATGGTTCTGGAATTGATGCTCTGAGAAGAGGAATGTCAAACTGTTCAAGTAGTGCTCTTGAAGGCAATGGAAGAGTTGGATAGAGCACTCTGGGAGTTTCTTTCTTATTGGACGCTTCAACCGATGTGGTTACCCAAGAGGGATAGGGATACCTTGGTTCTGCACTCAGTGTGAGAGAAGTATCAATGTGTTGACGCTTGGATGGTGGAGGAGGAACTTGATCTTTAGATGTTGACGATTTCCTCTTTTCTCCCTTCTTTTCCCCCTTATTGCCATCATCAGTCTGTATGAAATGCTGAGTAAGAAGACTGACTTGAGCAGCAATCTGAGCGACAGAGGCCTCAAGAGTGGTTAGACGCTGGTCGAAATGTTCTTTCATGACCAGGAGTTGAGCTTGATTAGCGTCTGTGAGAGAGGTCTCGAGAGCCGTGAACCGGTCTTGTAGATCATTGGTTAAAGCCACATGACTTGCCTGAGTAGCTGTAGATAGTTGCTGTATTTGAGTGAGGCATTCAGTCATGGACGGTTGAGCGTTGGGAAGTGCAGTGCGGACTTGAGGCTTAAAACGAGATGTGTGTTTGAGAGATTCAATAGGTACTTGATTAGTAGGATCAAATACTGTTCCTCGAAGCTCTGGAGCAGTGTTGGACTCGGTGGATGCAGTAGAGTCGGATTCAGTTGGACTGGGGGAATGAGGCGCTTGAGGTAATTCTAATAAGCGCTCAGGAGCAGGTAACATGTCAGCTGGTGCTGCAGTAAATTCTGATTCTATACGGCTAAAGTCCGTAAACCGAAAGTCCAAGCTGGCAAACGGTTCATCTGCATATGGATACGTAGCAGTCTGCAGAAGTTCATTCAAATGTAGAGTGGGGAGATAAGTACCTTGAATGAACGTTCTGATAGGACTATCCAGTGCCCTGATATACAGTGGCCCGAGGATATCCAGCACATGAGTGGGAAAGATTTTGGAGGGCGCTTTGCAGATGGAGAATAAGGCATCTGGGCAATAGTGTTGTGAGAAGCCAATTAGCCGATCTGTTGGGAGAGTCTTCGGTTTCCGAGAGTCGGGAACGCGGAGCCGGTAATACTCTTCCAAGTATGGGTAGATGGCTGAAGCAAGCGCTTGAGATCTTTCTAGCAGCGATAAAACAAAATCATAGTGACTGAAGACTTCTTGTCGAATAGACGGAAGAAGTGGATATCCTCTGAAAGGATTGATCCGAGAGCCATCCCATTGTCGCAGATTGTCTGTGAAGATTTTGTCGAATAGAGAGACTGGAGGCATAATTGCCATCATGAGAGAAAAGTTGTCTTCACAGTGGCTAGGGGTGCAGTTCAGACAGGACAGGGGAGAAGAACCGCTGGTGGACGCTTGATCATCAAAGCGTAGAGAAGAGTTGGCCAGTTTGTGCAACGCTTGTCTTAAGCGGTGTTCAGGTTGATGGCGGATCAGAGGCAGCTTCAGAACGGGTCCAAGTCTATGCTGGCGCTGCGTCAGCATGTAGCGTGCAAATTTGGTCTTTTTATCATGAATCCCTATTCTGAACAGATGGGGAGCACTAACCAAGTCTTCAAATTTATACGTGTCACCCATGTAAGCTTCAGCCCATCTTATCTCAGTCATACAATACTCAGTTCCTGCATTAAGTATAGCACGAAACCCTTGGTGATGAATATCACAGATGGATTCAAAACGATACCTGTCGGGTTGGTAGTTAGCGTTCCAGACGCAGTCAAAATATGCATCGGTTTCAAGTTGAATCATCTCGGTCAGGGATGCTGGACGCTCACCGGCATGTACTCCTTTATTCTTCCACAGGAGGAGAGGATTAGCTGAGCGCTTGTTTTCCTTGCTTTTGACCAGTGTTAGAGAGTGAGAATAGCCTTCTCTGTTTAGTAGCTCTTCCGTTGGGTTCAGAAGCTTATCCTGACGCTCATAGACTCTGATGTTGTAGTCTCTGAGAGCGAAGCCAGTGGGTTTGCTTGTCCCACAGTCCAGATAATAAGCTAAATCAACATCAGCTCTAGGAGTCTTGCCTCCTTGCCGCTGTGCTTGGAGAGTTACGGAAGCCGGGATGTGTTTGGGAGTCTTCCCGAGTTCAAGAGCTGTGTAGTAAGCTTCATCAGCTGGGGTGGAGGCTGTATTAAAGAGAGTGTTGCGTACAGCCAGATCAAACTTTATGAGCTTGGCGATATCATTTTCGGCATTGATAAGACTTTCTTCATTGTATCCTGCAGGTATGAAGGTCTCTGCGGGCGCTGGAGGCAAATAATCGACTGAGTGATCGATAGTCTTTGAGGGATCCAGCTTGAAGAAATGTCGATGAATCACAACGTCGTTAGCATCGCTCTGACCTTCTGAGCGTGCCTCTGTTGTACTAGGTAATGCAAGCAATGGTTGAGCCCTTGGATTTCAGGTTCATCAGGCTCGAGATTTGTAGATTCGATGGCAGCTTCATGTGCGATGGCCACAATTTGGGCCATATCAACATCCAGATGGACATCAACGGGTGTTTCAAAGGATGATATCGGGACAGCAGCTATGGCTTGATCACTTTGTGTAGCCTCAGAAGAAATGGCAGCAGTTGGACGCTTACGTCTCTTGAAGATACGCTTCACATTTATACCTTCGGCGGGGAACGCTTGAGTCTGTGGAACTGCAGGTTCTTCAAAGTCAATATTTTTGAGAACTTTTCCAGATCTTTCCGACTAATGAGGGGTATAGAATCCTCGTCATCTTCATCGCTTTTGATAGGTTGAGCCTTGGGCTTTCGAGGAGCCCGTTTCTTTGTGACAGTGGGACGCTTCACATTACGTTTGGCTTTCTCCTGATCTGGACGCTCAGCCTCCTCATCTGACGCTGCTCGGACAACTTGGCGCTCAGAGAGAGGCTTAGCAGCACCTCCAACTTTGGGTGGATTGAAAAGATTATTGATGATTCTTGGCCCATAGAACTTATGCTTGGCCACGGTGACTCCTGCTGAAGAGGTGCACTCTGCTCGGAAAATTAGATCACTTAAAACTAGACCATAAGGTCTGTTTGAAGTGCGTAGACTGTCTCTGAACCTGCTGAATATATAGGCGCTCCAGTTGATTTTATCTTGAGTAGGATGGCAGTCATCATCTGGAACTGGGTTGGGTTGATTTTGTCGAAGGTTCCCACTCTGCATTCTATGTTTTTACTGCAGAAATCAGCCAAGACTCGATACCTGTTCACTATATCTTTCTTCTCAAAGTACGGTTTGTATGGAACATCATCGTAAGCGCTAATCTGAGTCCAGACTTCTTGAATTTGTTCTTCAGTGATAGTGTCTAAAGTGGCTCCAGCATTAGGTAGAGAGAAATTCTGGGCAATAGAGGCCGCAGAGAGAGTGAACGTCTTTGATTCCTTCTTGGAGACAGGAAACAAACAAGTGATGGAAGTCTCATCGTCAGACAGTCGAGCATTTCTCCAGAAAAATTCTAGTTCTTCAGGAAACATATACGAGTATTTCGTGAGAAATTTCTGAAGCCCAACCTCTGCTACAGAATCCATTATTTCCGTTAAATCAATTTGGGGGTTTTCATAGAGAAACTTCCAATCAACTATAAGGCCTTCAGTGATCTTGACAACAACTTCAGCGGTTCCAGCAGTAGCCTTTTTGGGTGCCATTAGTGAGAAGTAGACAGAGATTACGAATGAAAATTTTTGGTTTTGAAAAAGAGAGAGACTTTTTCTTGCACGAATGTAATAGAGTATAAGAGTGTTTGTGTTCTGCAGAAACTTCAATTTGAATGTTCTGTGTGTTTGAAGTTTGAGATGTTGACACGTGGAGGAATATAAATCTCAGCCATTAAAATATAACTGTGGACGTGAATTTAGATTAAATAGGCACGGTTTCTTTTAGTAACTGCCACATATACTATTTTGAAGTCCGATTAAAAGTTTGAAACAGAGACTGAGAGTGATATGTGTGCCCATGAAAAACGGATACGTTCTTTATGAAAACTGTTCGGGAACCATAATTTTGAACAACTATTCAAATGCCCGCCAAAAATTTGTTAAAGCGTCCGGACCTATTCAGAATGACGCTTGAAACAATTTAGTGTTATGTGGACGCTTGAGAATCTTGAGGGTCTCTTTCAAGTAACATTTTGTGCTTTAGCGGTCATTGTAACATATAGAATTATTCCTTTCAGGGTGTATATGAGGACACAGTTTCCCAGTACTTATCATTATGTCTTGGTAGTAGTGTTTTACTTTTGGTTTAAAATATTCAGCGCTGGTTGTATTCGTCTAAGATACATGGTAATTGTACTGACGCGTGTACATGTGCTGAACCATCTTTGAAAAACGTGATGAGTACCCATGGGTTTTCTTGAGCGAAGGGTGAGGAATGTCAAGTCAGCATTAATTGCATTGATTGACTAATCCACTTTCTCGTTTTAGCGTAGGGTAATGTACGCTTGCTTTTAAAAGGTCTTTTTACTAACTGCTTTAGCCGGGAATAAAGCTAAGCGTTTAGTTTATTTTGAAAGAAGTGCAGACGCTAAGACAGATTTGTGTAATAAGCGTCAAAAAGGTTTTAAGTGTATGGTGCTAAGTGCGTATGACCGATGCAAGGGAAAACATTTTTGGTCATATTCACTTAGGTATAGTTAGCTCTTTTAAGGTTCCCCCTATGTAGGTTCCCCATAAATTTCATAACATACAGTGAATTCCCCCTAAATTTCATGCCTAACAAAAGTATGATGTTTCGAATGATTAAGCATTTAGATCAATCATACCTAGTTCACTTCTTAAAGTGAGAAAACGTTGTTCGTTAAGCGCTTTGGTGAAGATATCTGCCAGTTGCTTTTCTGTACCAATGAAGTGCATGGAGATATCTTTCTTTTGAACGTGGTCACGTAGAAAGTGATAGCGAATGTCAATGTGTTTGGTTCTAGAGTGAAGAACTGGATTTTGAGTCATTGCTAAGGCGCTTTGATTGTCACAATGGATAGGAGTTGGATCTAGGATTATTCCATAATCTCTAAGTTGTTGCCTCATCCAAAGGATCTGTGCACAACAGCTTCCAGCGGCTACATACTCAGCCTCAGCGGTGGAAGTAGCGATGGACTGTTGCTTCTTACTATGCCATGAAATTAGTCTATCACCTAGAAATTGACATGTTCCACTAGTACTTTTTCTATCTATTTTGCATCCTGCAAAATCTGCATCTGAATAACCAATTAGTTCAAAAGGAGAATCCCTAGGATACCATAAGCCCACATTTTGTGTGCCTTTTAGGTACTTAAGGATTCTTTTAGCAGCAATTAAGTGTGATTCTCTAGGATCAGCTTGAAATCGTGCACACATGCATACTGAGAACATAATATCAGGTCTACTAGCTGTAAGATAAAGAAGTGATCCAATAATACCTCTATAGTTAGTGATATCAATTTTCTTTCCATTATCGTCTCTATCTAGCTTAAGCGTTTGGCTCATTGGAATTTTTGAAGGTGATGCATTTTCCATACCAAATTTCTTGATCATATCTCTAGTATATTTAGTTTGGTTGATGAATATGCCATTAGGGAGTTGTTTAACTTGTAATCCTAGGAAGAAAGTTAATTCACCCATCATGCTCATTTCAAATTGATCTTGCATCATTTTCGAAAATTTCTCACATAGACGCTTATTGGTAGATCCAAATATAATATCATCAACATAAATTTGAACTAGGAGAATATCTTCATTATGGGTAATTTTGAATAACGTTGTGTCAACGCTGCCTTTTGAAAAGCCTTTACCTATAAGGAAGATAGAAAGAGTGTCATACCATGCTCGTGGTGCTTGTTTAAGACCATAGAGTGCCTTGTCCAATTTGTAAACCATGCTTTTCCCATGGTTGTTGATGAATCCTGGTGGTTGCTCCACATATACTTCTTCTTGGAGTTTACCATTCAGAAATGCACTCTTTACGTCCATTTGATACACTGTAAATTTGTTAAATGCTGCAAACGCTAGAAACATGCGGATTGCTTCAAGTCGGGCAACTGGAGCGTATGTTTCATCAAAGTCGATGCCCTCTTCTTGACAGTATCCCTGAGCTACGAGTCTGGCTTTGTTTCTAATCACAATCCCATTCTCATCCATTTTGTTTCTATAGACCCATCTAGTTCCAATGACCCCTTGGTGGGTTGGTCTTGGTACTAGCGTCCATACCTCATTTCTTTCAAATTGGTTTAGCTCTTCTTGCATGGCTTCTATCCAACTTGGATCGTTAAGCGCTTCATCCACTTTCTTTGGTTCCATTTGAGATAGGAAGCTTGCAAACATGGCCTCATTTATTGTAGCGGCTCTTGTTCTAACGGGTGCTCCAATATCTCCAATAATTAGTTCTGGTGGATGGTCTCTGAGCCATTTTCTGTCTGGTTGGAACGGTTAAGAGATTGATCTAACGTTTGATTAAACTGTGCAGGCGCTTGACCAATTCCTTGCGTAGGCGCTTCAGTGTTTATAGTTTGATTTGCTCTTGATGAACATTCCCCTCATGATCATCAGCGTTTCTTGCAATGTCATCGTTGATGTCTTTACGAGTAGTCTTAGGATTAGGTACAATGATTTCATTATCTTCATCAATATCACTATCATCACATAGATTGATTTGTGACGCTTGTTGAGATAAATCTTCAATTCCTGCATCATTAATATTAACCTTACTCGGTTCTTGGTTAGCATCATCAAACACAACATGAATGGATTCTTCAACCTTCGATTTGACCTTATTTAAGATGCGAAAGCTCTTTCCATTTTTGGCGTAACCTAGAAAGATTCCTTCATCTGTCTTAGGATCAAATGTCTTTAGGCTTTGGGAACCATTGTTATGAATGAAACATTTTGAACCAAATACATGAAAGTATGAAACATTCGGCTTACGTCCCTTCCATAACTCATATGGAGTCTTTTCATGTTGCTTGTTGATCATACACCGGTTCTGAGTGTAGCAAGCAGTGTTAATAGCTTCGGCCCACAACCTTTGAGGCAGCTTAGACTCGGCTAACATAGTCCTAGCGGCTTCTTTAAGCGTTCTGTTCCGTCGTTCAGCAACTCCATTTTGTTGAGGTGTTCTAGGTGCTGAATACTCATGAAGTATTCCAAAGTCTTTACAAAATTTCTCAACAATATGGTTAGTAAATTCAGTTCCTCTATCACTTCTAATTCTTGTTACTTTTAGATCTTTTGAGTTTTGTAGTTGACGAATTAGAGAGGTGAGCTTGGCACTAGTTTCATCTTTAGATGCTAGAAATTCTACCCATGTATAGCGTGAAAAATCATCAACTATTACTAGTGAATATTTTTTACCACTAACGCTCATGATTTGAATAGGACCAAACAAATCTAAATGTAGTAATTCAAGTATTCGAGAGGTCGATAGATGAAGCTTCTTCTTAAAGGATGATTTAACTTGTTTACCCATTTGACAGGCATCACATAAGCGATCTTTATTAAAGGAACCTTTAGGTAATCCCTCTACGAGATTTAGAGATATTAATTGAGAGATTGTTTTGAAATTGAGGTGATTCATTTTTCTGTGCCATAACCAACCTAATTCGTTTTGATTCTTAGCTACGAAACATGTAGGTTGTTATCTAATGTTGAATCCCAATCTACTAAGTATACATTGTTTGTTCTTCTTCCTTTTAATTTAGTAGATCCTGTCTTAACATCGATTATCTCGCACAAGTCACTAGAAAATTTAATTTCAAAGCCTTTATCACAGAATTGACTTATGCTTAGGAGATTATGTTTAAGACCCTCGACATAGTATACATCATTGATCATGATGTTCCCCCTATGCATGATACCTATACCTTTAGTTTTACCTTTAGAATTATCACCGAATATAACTTGAGGACCATTGGTTGCACGATAGTTGATCAAGAGATCCTTTGATCCAGTCATGTGTCTCGATGATCCACTATCTATGTACCATACTGAAGCGTCGGTGTTGGCTCTAGGTACCTGCATTCAAAAGGGCAGATCTAATTTCCTTTAGGTACCCATTTTGTTTTGGGTCCTTCTTTGTTAGTGACGTGAATTAGATTTTTCGGAACCCATATTTGCCTTGTCTTCACTATGGGAGAAAGATTGGCCTTCTTGGGTTTCGTTTTGAGTTGCATACTTTTCTAGATGTATAGAAATATCCTTGATTATAGTAATAATCATAATCGTAATCACAATTATCATAGTGTGATAATATGAACTGGATTGTTTTGGATATAGACGTTTGATTCTGTTTGGTACTGGCTTAGGATGCACTTTTGGTGCGGGACGCTTAACGTTTGATTCACTGGCAGAAAATATTCCTTAGCTTTTTGAGCGTTTGGATATATTTCTTTTGTGAGACATTCGCTTTGGTCTTCCTTTGCCTGAGTCAGTGTTGACTTTATCATTAGCTTTTGTACCAGTATTTGTTGATTCATTCAGCGTTTGTCTGATCGAACTTTCTTCAACAAAGATTACACCTTTTCCTTTGTTGATGGTTGTAACATTGGACGCTTTGGCTTTATAACTAAATTTATCAAAACCTAGACGGTCTTTTCACCAAATGCCCTGGTTACTTTAGTCACATTATCTAGCGTTCTAGACGCTTTTGATAATGAAGAGATAAGCTGCTCTGATTTGGCAAGTTTAGCGACCATTTCAGCTTCTCTTTTGACTATTATATCAAGATCACCTTTTAGCTGAGTAATTTCACTCTCGAGTGATTGGTTTTTCTCAATGCACTGTTGCTGAATTTGCAACTCTGCTTTGAGCGTTAAGTTATCACTTCTGAGTGCTGAAATAATACGATGGTGATTTTGGAATAATTGGGTGGCATCTTGACAATCTGTATAATATTCCTTTACTTTGTCAAGTAATTCATCATAAGAGAGAGGATGATACAGATCAGTGGTTACCTCAGATGGTACGTCGTTAGATGCTTCATTTTCTCTTGCCATGAGACAAATGAATGCTGAGTCCTTTGATGGTTCATCATCGCTGCTTTCATCTGATGATTCCAAGTCCTCTTCAGGCGTATAGAGAGGTTCTGATTCTGCTAGCAAGCCTTGTTGTCTCAGGTTGCTCCTGAATTGGTTTCTATCCGTGTGATCTTGCTTTGTAGGTTTAGACACATTTGGATATGGGCAATTAACTTGGAAATGCCCTGGTCTCCTGCAGTTGTAACAAAGATTGGTCTTCATCTTTTGTTCGTTTGTTAATCTTGTGGATCGTTGGTTTAACGCTGCAGGCGCTGAGAGATCTTGCTGAGAAGGAGTTTGATATTGAATTGGCGCTAGGGAGGAGGACGCAGGATAGTGAGGCGCTTGATATTGTGGTTGTATTTGAGGAAGCGCTTGATATGAACTTTGTCCTGGGTGCTTAGGACTGTTTCCCTTCTTTCATATTTCAGGAATTTCCTGAATCTATTTAGAAGCGCCAGTTCTTCTTCCTCACTTATATCCGAACCTTTTTCTTTGATAGGTTTTTCCTTTGATTGATGCCATTAGCGCTCCAGATTCGATCACTGGATTACTTACTGCATCACTGCCGAATTCAGCTCAAACTCAAATGCTTTGAGTTCTGAAAAAGCATCTTCTGGAGTTAGGCTGTCCAGATTGTTTGATTCTCTCATTGCAGTTGTTTTCATCAGGAATCTGCTTGGAAGACTTCTAAAGATTTTGACCACTGTTTCTCGATTTTGTAGCTCCATACCCAGAGATGTTAGTTCAGTGACAAGGGCTGTAAACCTCATGTCTAATTGCTCTAGCGTCTCATTAGGTAGCATCTTGAAGCCGTTGAATTTTTCTTTGGCAATTGATAATTTGTTTTCCTTTATTTGTGCTGAGCCACCACAAATAGTAGCCAACTTATCCCAAATTTCTTTAGTTGTATTGCATGATTTGACTTTGTTGAATAAGTTGTCATTGTCACCAATGGCTGTGTATAATGCATTCCGACCGACATTGTCTAGATTGGCTCGTCGACGCTCATCGGTGGACCATTCTTGTTTGGGCTTCTCCACATAACCGTCAGGTGTTTCTCCTGTGGCTTCGGGCGCTCTGGTGATAACTTTGTATATTTTGATTGGCCCATCTGAAATGATATCACACATTTCATCATCACATGAACACAAATAAGTAAACGCTTTGACCTTCCAAGAGTCATAATTTGACTCGGTCAACTTGGGAACTTTAGAGAATGCCATGAAGAATTTAAAGTAATTTTAAAGCGACTATAAAAAAAAAAGGATCTGAACAAGCAGTTACGCTTGGAAACGCTTAGGTTTCAACTTCAACCGCTCTGATACCACTTGTTGGTCCCAAGTGGTATACGAAAGGGTCTAGAAGGGGGGGGGTTGAATAGACCCTGAAGTCTTTTTCGACTTCTTAAAAATTCGTATCACTTTGAAGTATTTGAACGCTTGACAGTTTAAGCGCTGGATGTGACGCTTGAGAAACGTTAACTTAGACTCGGTGATTCAACGCTTACCAAAGTAGGGCAGAGTTTAGTCACTAAATCAGAGTTAGCACAGCGGAAGTATTTTATAGCTTAGCGTTCGGTTAATTAATCGAAAGTAGTCGCTTAGTGTTTTAATACCTTTATCAGAATGTATGCAGTATGAATAGTAAAGCAGTAAAACAATGAATGCTTAAAGAGGTAAATGACACAAGATATTTGTAAGGTTCACTGGGTGATGTAATCCCAGCTACGTCTTCTTCTCCTTTTATCAGGGAGGTTTTTTCCACTATGATGATTATCGAAGAGTCACACAGAGACTTCTACAAGATAGAGGGAGATTGGATATGATCTTGGAACTCCTTGGTCACACAGATTTCAGCTCCACTAAAGATCTTCTATCCCCTTGCTTCTTTCACTCAGAAATGGTGCAAGTTACTCTTGATCTCGAACTCCTTGGTCACACAGATTTCAGCTCCAATAGAGATCAACTTCAACAAGCTTCTTTACACAAAAATATTGCTGCAAGTCAACCAGCTTTCTCACTCAGATGAAAGGTGTTGATGGTTTTTGGTCACGGGTTTTGTTTTTTTGAAAGTTCAAACAACTTGGGGATATCTCAATGGTAGTATAGTTTCTTCTTAAAGAGATTTTAGATATGGGTGACTGTCACTGGAATTTTGTGAAAAGCTTATATGGATATTTGGCTATGATTTTTAGTAAGCTTTTCTTTCAACAAAGTAGGAATATTTTTTTGTGTGCCAGTTACCTTGTTTTTGTTGAAAGAGCTATTTAATAACTGTATTGGATGGGTTTTGTCCGTTTGACTCGTTTGAGTCCTCGTTTCCCCCAAACCTTTCCTTGAGTCCAACATTTCTAACTTTTGGTTA